>QAOC01045555.1:20683-37070 GCA_003255005.1 Begonia fuchsioides
TCCCTCTCCATTCCATGTCACTTTAACCACAACCGAGAGCCCATTCCACCAAACAACCCGAGTATTCAACCTCAAAGCCCATCTATGGTCGACCTCAAGGCCAGATAGATGAGCTTAATAGAAGGTTCGACATACTTCTCCAAAGGTTTGAGGTAACCAATCCCCCAATGAAGCCCCGTCCAACTCCTGCTCCAAGAAGAAGACCCGGAAACAACTTAAGGAGACTCCTGCAAAAAATAATTGAAGATTCCGATGATGACTTTGATCACAACAAACCACAGCCCCGAGATGATGAAATGAGAAATATCAAGGTAACCATTCCACCCTTCAATGGTTCCTGTAAAGGAGATGCTTTTCTTGATTGGGTTGAAAAGGTCGATAAAGTTTTTGATTGCTATAATTACTCGAAAAAGTTTAAATTGCAATTGATATCCTTGGAGTTGAACGAGTATGCTAGCCTTTGGTGGGATAGTTTGCAATCCCAAAGGAGACGTGACAGTGAGGATGCGGTCCCCACTTAGAGGGCTATGAAGTTATAAATGAGAAGACGGTTTGTGCCGAGTCACTATAAGCAAGAGCTTTTCCTCCAACTACAAACTTTGAAACAAGAATCCCTATCAGTGGAGGAGTATTTGACTGAGTTTGAGACCCTTAGGATTTGATATGATCTTGAGGAACCCGAAGAGCAAATCATAGCAAGGTTTCTAAGGGGCCTGAACAAGGATATTGGTGACATAGGGGAGCTTCAACCGATCGATACCATGGATGCAGTTATACAACTTGCATTGAAGGTGGAAAGACAAGTGAAAAGAAAAGGGAAGGGAACAACCAACCGATTTATTCCTAAGACCAATCCTCCCTACAAACCATTTCCGAGAGCAGAAGAGAGTCCTACATTCCTAAAACCTTGGATTCAGAAGAAGGATGGAGAAACAAAACCGAATGTACCAACCGACCCAGAGCAAGAGAAATCAAGTGCTTTAAATGCCTTGGCTTAGGGCACATTGTGTAACAACCCTCATTTATTTTTAGAATTTGTAGATTGAAGTGTTGAAGATTCTTTTTATTGGATGAATGTTGGTTAAATTTTGAGGTATTAAGGTTTTGTGGATATTAGTAAATTAGTAGGTTGAAGGTGATAAAGAGAATAATGTTCAAGGGGTATATGAGATAAAGTTATTCGGAAAGGTTGGAAAATTAGAAACACTGAATTGGTTATGATTATGAATAATTAGAATAAGAATACTCTGTTTGGGGTGTATCACACTGTGCACCGGCCCAACTGTTTGGGTTTGATTGGTGTTTGTTTGAAGTCCTTTGTTTGATGGTTGCTAGGTTTAAAAGTAAATTAATGAAGTAAGTTGGGTTAAATATACTAAAGGACTACCTTCATGTAAGATCCGGTCGACCACAGATGATTGGTGGTCGACACCTTGTTTACCGATCGACCGCAAAAGACTGGCGGTCGATACCTTGCCAAACGGTCAACCGCAAATGGGTTAGCAGTCGACACCTTGTAAACGGTCGACCGCAAAGGATTAGCGGTCAACACCTTTCATGATTTGAATTGAAAAGTCAGCAACAACCTGGAGGAATCCGATCGGTGGACGTAAAGGAAAGGTTGATTTTGTTTAATTAAGAGATAAGAAGGCATTGTCTGCCATTTCCCTACCAGCACGACCTTTCTCCCTATTTTACTTTAAGTTCTCACGTCTTGATCAAGGGGAGAGTGAGATTGAGAAAGAAAAGAGATAGTGTGAAGGAGAAGAGTAAGAAAGTGAGTTACCATTGAAGTTCAAGGTAATCTTTCTATCCTCTTAATTTCTTTTAGGTTCAGTAAGGATAATACGATTGTACTGGTTGAATTGGTGGATAAATATGAATGATTTCATGTAGATTGTTAGAAAATCGGTTGATTGTGTGCAAGGTTATGATTTTTGAGATTAGGTCAAACTGTAGCACGAAATTTGAGTTTATGTCCTGTATAAGAGTTAAAGTAGACTCTTTGAGTGATCTATAGCCGTTTGAATTAATCAATTCGGAGTTATGTAGACAAAGTTATGGATGTTGCAAGTTTGTAGACGAAACCTAGGAGAGGAATTCAGACGACCGTTTTGTAGGTTAGGTCGTCCGTTTTATAAACCGGTCGACCGGATCCCAATTTTCCGAATACACGCTCTCTGGTCGACACCTTGTTTTATGCGGTCGACAAGTTATGGATTTAAAGCAATTCATACACTCATTTTCTGAATTTTGTGTCTTCTAAGAAGTTATAGTGGACTCTTTAAGGAACAATTTGACACCTTGAGCATCACAAATGGATCATTAACAAGGAAGTTATAGTCATTTGAAGTTGGAATAGAAAGTTAAGACTTTATGCAATTTCTGATTCTTATATGATTTATGTGTTTAGGTCATTTATTGGATTAAAAAGGGGCTCAAGTGGATTGATTCAAGAAAACAACTAAGGTAAGTTAATGTTGCATGTGATTGGCCCTAAAGGGGACTACGTTACAAAGATTAGGATTTATGATTTTGGAATATGCTGGATTGTTTGGGGTGTAATGCACATTACACCGACCTCAATTTATTTGAGGATATGTTTGTGTGCCTTGTTTGATGACTGATTGATTATTGGTGTTAGAATAAAGATGCATGTTTAGAATGTCTGTAATGTTTGAATTGTACATTTTATTGCATGTTAACGTGCTCATGCATTTTAATTGTTCATCCATCATGGTTTTAAGAAAAATACAAAAATGATTTGCATGCATGATTTTCATGATAATATGCAACAGGTCGTTGAGGGAGGAGCTCGAGTTATACTGCCTCGAGGGAGGCCAAATGGTGTCTACTCTCTCCGTGGTACCTTCAACGATCAAACCAATGAAAGAGTGAAATGTACGTAAATAGTTATATGTTGGGCAGGGTTTGAGTTTGGCTGTCCCAAGAGGTTAGACCAAATGGTGCCTACTCTCCCCTAGACAGTATTACCCACAATAACTGGTCTGTTAAGTGAAAGAAAAGAAAAGAAATGAATGATACCCAAATTGCATTGTTTTTATAAAGCAGCATATGCATAAAAGTTTCATAAATGTTTTATTATTATGGATTAACTTACTGAGCGTTAGGCTCATTAGATAAGCTTTGTAATGTAGGTGATGGGATAGATATTGTGGATTCTACTTATCGTGGATAGATGCTTGAGGTGGTGAAGTACGTCCATTGTGAAAGTTTGCAGCTGTTAGTGCAATTTTGACCGGTGGGCGACCCATGTAAATGGAAATATTTTGTTTGAAAACTAATGTATAATATTATGTTTGGTCTATAACTGTTTTGTAATAACTTGGTTTTAATGTTAAAGTACAAGTATGTTTTGATTACTCATTACGAATAGAATTGATTTTGATGAAGTTAAATAAAAGTATTCCACTGTATTTTATTTTAAGGATTTAAAATTGATAAGTTTTACCTTAAATTGTTTAAAGTTAGTATATGTGTTACAAAAAGGAAAAATTTTAAGCAAGGGAAAAATGGGACATTACACATTGCTTCTCAATGACCTAAAAAAAGGGTCATGATCCTTAGAGAGGACGATGAGGTGATTGAAGAAGAGGTTGATAACTAAGCGCCCGAGGAAGAAGTTTATCATGCACAAGAGGGACCCCTCCTAATGGTGATCCGAAGAAGTCCTCACGTCTCAAACCCGAAAAGAAGACTTCCAAAGGGAAAATATTTTCCATAGTAGATGCCTCATTCAAGGGAAGGTTTGCTCACTCATAATTGATGTAGGTAGTTACACAAATGTAGCTTCCCAAGACCTTGTTGAAAAACTTGGCCTAAAAACATCATCACGCCCGAGCCCCTACAAATTAAAATGGTTAAATGATAAGGAAGATCTCAAGGTAACCAAGCAAGTAAGTCTAGAGTTCTCAATAGGAGGTTAAAAAGACATGGCCCTATGTGATGTGGTACTGATGAGTGCAAGACATATCTTGCTTGGGAGGCCTTGGTAATACGACCGGAGGTCCCTCCATGACGGATTCACTAATCAATATTCATTTAAGTATAAGGGTAGGGCCATCAAATTAGCTCCCCTTTGACCGGATCATGTAGCCAAAGATGAGGTTACAAGGAAGGAAGTGGCGGCCAAAAGCAATCTATTTATGACCAAGAAAGAGTTATTTGGCACCCTGAACTCTTAACCCTAGAACCATGTACCCTGAACCTTGAACAATGAAACCCTCAAAATCTTGCAACCTGGAATCCTAACCCCTTAACTCTAGAACCATAGAAGCCTGAAACCATTGAATCCTTAACCAAAAACCCTTGAACTCTAAACCCATGAACACTAAACCCTAAAATTTAGACCTTATAACCCTTGGACCCAGAAACTTGAGATTTAAAATGAAAAACCCTTGAACCTTAGAAACCTTAACCTTTACCCTGAATTATGGAACCTCAAATCTTGGATGCCTAAACCCTAAAACATGGAGCACTAGAGGCTTAAATCTTGATAAACCCTTAAGCCATAACCTTAGTACCCTGGAAACTCCAACCCTTAACCCTTAACCCTAGTCCCTAAAACCTTGGAACCTTTAACCTTTGAACTCTAAATCCTGGAACCTTGAACCTTGGAACCATGAACCATGATCCCTGAACCTTGAACCCAAGAACCTTGAAACCCTAGAACCATTGAACCTTGAACCTTAAATCCGCGAAACCTTGACCTATATAACCATTAACCCTGAAACCCACAACCCTAAATCTAGAACCCTATAACAATAAAACCTTGAACCCATGAAACCTGAACTGAAACGTTGAACTTTAGAACCTTTAACCTTGAACCCTGAAATTTAAAACATTGGAAGCCTAAACCTTGAACCCGAGAACACACCCTAAACCTTTTAACCCTTGAACTCTTGATTAAAAGTTAAAGGTTGAAATCTCATGCATGTAAGGGGATAGCCAACTCATACCTGATGTGCCCGGGACCCACCCACAACCGGAAGGAGCAACAACTCGAAGCCGTGCAAGATATTTAGCTAATATGTTTGTTGATTTTGCAGGTACATTTTTCCCTACATTGGAGCTCCTAGATATTCCTTCACATCATGATCAAGAACTCCCCAAACATTGCTTACAATGGAAGTATAAAGAAGAGATGAAGTTAGCCGAAAATCCAAGATCTTCCTTGCCAAGTTCACCACCCGGGACATAACTACACTCGGTTTCGAGGACAATGGAGACCGTATGCACCACTACTTGGGGAGATGAAGTCTTCCAAGGAATGACCAAGTAATGCTTGATTTTGTGTTTGTAAAATACTAAAATATTTGGGATGTTTTGATGTAGACAAATTGGTTCGATTTGAACCAATGTCGTTGGGATTTGGGTTCGGCTTGGTCCAAACCAAGCCCCATTTGATGGAGCTTAGGTCCAATCCTAAGTCTCTATTTTTCATTCTTCTTTTGTTATGTTAGGAACGTGGAGTTTTTGCTGAAGACTCCATTTTCTTGGTTTAGGAGGTTTGGTGGGGCCCATTCTCACCTAACTCCTATTCTTAGCCACTCATTAGTCCTAATTTTAGGTCTTTAATTGTTTTTGTCATTTGTGAAAGTTTGTATGGGTATGAATCCCTCCTCCCACGTCTGATGTGGGGAAGAAAAGAATAGAAGAAATTTACAGAAGCCAAGTGCTCTCAATCTCCATTCCTTTTTCACGGCAATTCAAGGTTTTGGTGAGTAATATCATCAACCTTCTCTTGTCTTGGTGTTGGTGATCTTGCTAGGGTCATTAAACCTTATTTCAACCTCCCTTCTTCACTTGTTAGGATCAAAAGGCGAGTTTGGAACCCCCATAGCCTACCTTCCATTTGTGTTTTCATTTGTTTGTGTTGGTTGTGTTGTTTGCTGTTTTTGAACCTTCCCGAGTGGACTTTCAACTCCAACAGTCCATTCCGTGCCATTTTCTGTTCCCGTGAGCATAAGCCCCAAATTTCTAGTAGTGAGTCCCACCTTCATGGCCTGAAACATTGGTTCTTTCCGTCTAGCCAAAGCCCCCCCCCTCTTTTAAAAATTATGCTTGTGTTTTCCCACTGCTTCTTATCCGAGTTCCTGAAATCGGGCAATTCTGTCCATTAATTTTCTATCCTGCATAACTCCTACCCTACCCATCGTTTTTCTGTGAAACTGCTTGCATTGTCTTCCCCTTTGATTGAAGTTGTTGTCTGCTTATTTTTACGATTCCAGACTCCCTGTATTGGAAGTTGTGTAGAAGTTTCCCCATCACCCACCCCTGCACTGTTTTCTTCATGTTTGTCTGTTTGTGCATCTGAAAGTGTCTCCGTGTATTTTAATGTTCTGCACGTGCTTGTGAGCTGCAATTCGGGTCAAACTTAGTCCACGCCCTTAAGTTTAATTTGGCTGAATTTTATAACCTAAACCTGTATGCGTTTGGAGAACTAAGCGTTGCACTCCCCTGTTCTGCCTTACTCCCTGTCCTTCCGGGCAGATTGCAATCTTCACCCTTATTTCAGGCATCTCCACATTTTGGAGCGCGTAAATACCCCTTCCGAATGATATTTACGTAACTTTCTCTTTCTTTATTTTATCTTTTTCTTTCATTGTATTTCGAGCTCAACCCAAAATAACCATTTCATATTGTATTTCGAGTTCGTAACATTCTAGAAAACATGATGCATGAGATGTTTATGGTATGAACATGTCAACCAATTAAGTAATATTCATAACATTAAACATAACAATCCATCATAACATGAACCAAATCATGTTTTTGTAAATCATTTTATATGTGCATCTCATCTTAACATGTAAAGCATAAAACAACATCAAAGTCCTATTGTTCTATGATGTAGCCCCAATTAAGGGCAAAATACACACAATACCACTTACCTTGTCTATCATTAGCTAGTCTTTCTAGTAGTAGGTACTTTTGTGAATCACCTTCACCTCAATAACCTAATATCATCCACAATTTTTGAATCAATGCCCTTTTTTGTGATAATTTTGAAATATCATAACATTTTATATACACCATGAAATGCTATGATTCTAAAGCCTATAGGTCACTCAAAGTGTTTTTTTTACATGCTATAACATCTAGGTCATGGGATTAGTCTATCATTGTTCAAGATAAAAAATCCTAATTTATACAGAATTGACACTTTTGTGGTAACTTTAATCAAATATGCACAACCTCTACCAATTCCAAATTTCCATCATTCATAAACATATATATGATATTCCAACATGATTGGTTAACCAATAAACAGAACCATGGATAAAAACTTTTAATTTTAGTGTATCACTCATAACCAACTTACAAAGTCATTGATAATCCCATAATTCTCACTTATCCTCAATGTAATCATGTGAATTATCATAATAACTCTAAAACACATAAATTAAGGTCATACCTATTGATTTTTAGCTCAATAGATTCCTCTTGATGAGAGGAATACTGCTCCTCAAAGGATTGGAGGCCAATTTTAGCTTCTTCCCTTTCGACTTTCACTTTCTCTTTCTAAACTCTTTTCTTTCAAATTCTCCCTCTCTTTCACCCCTTCTCTCTCTTCAGCCATTTTTCAATATTTCTAGATGTTCTATGGGGTGAAATTACTATTTTTCCAAATTTATCCATTTACTTTTATCATTTTACCATAACCTGCTCTATTAATTGCTAAAATACCTTCATTGTCATTATTTAAATCATGCAACTAATTAATTCACATTAGTTCTAAGCTAATCCTCTAGGTTAACTTAATTAATCATAATTAATAAACCCCTAATGATCCCATATTTTCACTAATTAAGTCTTAACCATGATTTGATATTAATCCTATAGTGACATGTGTCATACTCCAATTCGCCTTCTTTTCTTACTTCTAATTCAATATGTATCACTTAAAAAAAATTTCTAGTTGAACCATTTGATAGCGTAAAAATACTTAGTTTGTACCCTGGTAATACATTCTACCCTCCTTACAAAAGTTTTGTCCTCAAAATTTCAAACATCAAATAGATGAGGGTATTTACTTCTCATATCATCTTCTTTTTCACAAGTTGTTTCTTCCACCTGGTGATTACTCCAAAGAACTTTAACTAAAGGAATCTTTTTATTTCAAAGTTCCTTGGTCAAGTAATCGAGAATGCAAATGGGTTGCTCTGTATACTCCAATGTTGGTCAAATTTTGATATCTTCTTGTTGCACCACTTGAGATGGATCTCTTAAGCACTTCCTTAACATAGATACATGAAACACATTATGCACTCCGACCATTGATAAAGGTAGATTTAGTTTATATGCCCTTCCTCCAACTTTCTTCTTAATAAGAAAAGGGCCTGTAAATCTTGGGCTAAGCTTGCCCTTGCTTCCAAATCTTACCACTCCTTTAAACAGGGAAACCTTAAAAAATACTTCATCTCTCTCATCAAATTCCAGCTCCCTTCTTCGTTGATCGGCATAACTCTTTTGTCGGCTCTAGGCTATCTTTATTTTGTCTTTGATTATCTTCACTTTATCCAGTGTTTTTTGAAAGATTTTAGGGCCTAGTATCTTGGCTTCTCCCACTTCATCCCAACACAAGGGAGATCGACAATTTTGACCATATAGAGCTTCATAGGGTGCCATATCAATAGTAGCTTGATAACTGTTGTTGTAAGAGAATTCTACTAATGGCATCATCTTGCTCCATGTAGTATTAAACTAAAGTACACATGATCTTAACATATCTTCCAATGTTTGGATTGTCCTCTCTTTTTGCCCATCGGTTTGAGGATGGAATGCGGTACTAAAATTCAACTTTGTGCCCATTGCTTCGTGTAAACTTCTCCAAAACTTTGATATAAATCTTGAATCTCAATCTAACACAATAGATACCGATACTCCATGCAATTTCACTATCTCCTGTATGTAGAGTTCCGCATATTGATGTAGTGAGAACATCATCTTTACTAGTAGAAAATGGGCAGATTTTGTTAGGCAATCTATGATTACCCATATGCCATAATGTCCTTTTGTAATTTTTGGTAATCCAAAAAAAATCCATTGAAATATGTTCTCACTTCCATTATGGGATATTATCAATCTCTTTTAAACATTACACATTTCAAAACATTATTTTTCAAAACACTAAACATCAAAATACATCTGCCACCGATCGTCACTTAACGTTCCAAGCATCTGCACCGGCTATACCTCCTCCACCACATTCTATCAATGATAAGGAAAAACCTCCTCATCACTAATCTCATCACCTACAATACAAAGCTTAATCTAATGAGCTTAAGGCTCACTAAATAACCATACATGATTCCTTAATGCCTACATGAATATGCATTTCTTAAAACATGTTCCATTTTCGTTTCATTTGATTTCTTGATACTTTTACTTTGGTGTGGGCGTCACAACGTACAGGGAGGGAAAAATACCATTTGGTCTTCTTCACGGGCAGCCCAATGAACACCATTTGGTCCATTTAGGACAGTTCATGAGCACCATATGGCCCGATCCGTAAGACAGCTCATTCCATCCCACCCATAGCTTGATACTTACATGCTTTATATATCGAATATTGAAGATTACAGAATAGAGGATTGGCACCGTATGGCCTACCTCGAGACAGCCTTACTCTACTCCCTCCACAATATCTTGTTGAATCATCATGAAAACTATGCATGTAAAACATTTTTGTTCTTTTCATAAAACATGATGCATGATCAATTGTACATATGCATGACATACAACATTCATATAACCTATAATGATAATATTAAATTTAACTTATCATATCAATCATCAAACAATTGCAAACAAGCACACAAACAATCCCAAGAGTTTGGGTCGGTGTTTGTGCAATACACCCGAATTGGGCCAAAGACATTCAGAGTTACTTACTTGAAGTCCTTAGCTTTAAGTTGATCACTTAATCCCTTAACCTTCAACACTTATCACTTGGTAACCTTAATACATAAAAGAAAATTGAGTGAGCAATCTCGGATATACCTTATTTTGCAGTAACTTCCAACAACTATAACTTGAGACACACAAGTCGAATTATGATGATTCAACTGTCATCATCTTTGTGAAGATGTATAATTTAAGTCAGCTAAAGAGAGTAAAATCAAATTACCACTCGAAACCTTGTAACAATTCAAAATCTAAAACTGTGCAGATTGTCTGAAATTAGGAAATCTTGATACAACTTGAAAATTCATGCACTAGCAACCATTCTGAACCAACCCAAGCACTTAGATATCAATATAGGGTAAGAATTGAAACCTTAGAGGAAAAAAAACTTGTACCAAAGTTTCCAAATTCGTGGCTTCCCTGTTTTCCTCTTTTCTTGCTTGAATAGTGCACTAAATCTCACTTTTATGCACTAAATACCCTCACACACTTCAACTATCCTTTCACTTTTCTCCTACAAAACTAGAGAGAACTTGAGAGAAGGAGATGAATTTCGTGGTTTTCCCCATCTGATTGGAAACCCTCTTCATAAAAAGCTAAAGAGGAGGTGGAGAAAGCATGAGGTGTTTTCTCCTCATTCCACCCCACTTAAGTTGCTCCCCAAATTCACCAATGATATTTATTTAACTTTAATAATAACCTTTTGATTTATATTATTTTCACACATAAAATTAAGGTGGAGGTGGAGGAAAGCATGAGGTGTCCATTCAAGTAGGAGGTGTCCATTCTAATAATCACTAATTAACTTAGGTTAATCTTATGATTGAAAGTTTTATTTATTCTAACTTTCCTTCAAACCCTTCATACACGTAACATTTTTTTTCCCTTCATCGATCACAACTTCTAATTTACCGTACCATCAAAACTAAATCACAAGATCATTGTACCATACACAAAAATGGTCCATTCCTTATATAACATTGTATCCTCTCATATCCATTACTATGAAGTCCCCATACAAACTACGACCACTTACAGAAACCTCGCAATAAAGTAATATATAATTCAAATGCAATTGTTCTCTAGAAGGTAACGTCACATCATAAAAATGGTCAGCTACCATTGGTGAACATTCTAATTTAACCACAAACGCAGACAATATAAATGAATGTGTACTACCAGAATAAATCAACATATATGCAAGCACTCTATTAATCAAAATAGTACCTGATACCACAGCTGGTTGATCCACATCTTCAGGTTCAATCATATCAAACACTCTCGGATTTACCTTAGGTTGCTCTTTTTTTACTTGGGGACAATCTCTAACCATGTGACCAATCTCTTTGCACTTAAACAAGGTCCAATGCCTACTACATATTCTCCAAAATGTGTTTTTCCATATTTCGACCACAATTTGGTTTGAGTATAATCTCGAATTCGCTTTCCTTTATTTGTATCAAACTTATCTTCATTTGGACTCTTCGTGCCTCTTGATTGTTGCCATACTTTATCTTGTTGAGGTTGAAGCGGTTTGAAGAACCACCTTTGAGATTCCCTTTGCTTTTGAAATTTTACCTCGGCCTCCTTAATCTCTAACGCTTTAGTTACCACACTAGCATATGTTACATTCTCCATACCTGATATCTTTACTCCTCGATATATCCCTATCTCCAATCCTTGAGTAAATTGGTATACTTTTAGTTCATCATTAGCAACCAAGTGTGGAGCAAACCTAGATAGTGCTTCTAAGTATTCTCCTCGGTGGACCTCGCCCTCACTCAGATGTGACGCACCGATCGTACGTGCAAAGGGTTGACGTTCTCGGCCAAATATTACGCACCAGAGAAGTATACGTCATAGAGAGCTTCAAACCTTTCGGGAAGAAGGTGCAATGCACAATTTTTCTCTAAAAATTCGCTCTTCTCATTCAAGTGCAAGTGTTACACTTAAATAGCAAAAATGCAAAAATAACAAAACTAAGAAAGATAAGCTAAGCCCTTCAATGACTTGAACACCTTGGATTAGCTTTGGGAAGGCTTCGGTTGACTTTAGGCTCGGTTCAATAGGATTGGCATGGTCGGCTTTAAGTCTTGACTGATGGTGACCGTGGTTGACCGAGAGGGTGCGTCGGGTGGGTGGAGCTCCGAACAAATGAAAGATTGCCTCGAGCCAATCTGGATCCAGGGCTTCTAAAGTCTCCTCGGTGGTCAACATAATGTAGCGCACGGTCTGGTTCTTCGATGGTCCGATAATGACTCGAGCATGTGCGCGGCTTGTCCGGAAAAAGACCAAACCGGTGGTTGATCTGATCTCGGATATGGTGGGATCCGTGAGGCTATTGTACAAATTTGTTGCTCGAAGATCCTCTGAAGATTTAACAGCTTAATCTCGGATTTTTTGGGCTCAAATCCCTTGTGGTTCGTTGGTGATCGTGGTTGATCAGACATGTGCGCGCCGGGTTGAAGATCTTTGGACATCTTGAGATTTGTCCGTGCCAAATTTGAACCTTGTCCTTTCCTTGACCAAATAACCAAATTACTTAGAGATTTAAGTAAAGTGGCCGATAGAATTTTGCCAAGGTCTTCTACTGGGCTGAGGCTTGACCGTGGGCCGGTCTAGGTTAGGCAGAGGTGGTCCTTCGCGGGCCTTCGCCTACGGATCTGCGTTCTTCTTCTTGGGCTGCCTTCTCTTCCTTCTCTAAGGCTAATTGCTTGCTAAAAATAAGAAAACTAAATGTGACAGAAACTAAGGCCCATGGGTGAGCACTCGATCCATGTAACTTGGACCGTGCGTTCTCCCATGTCGGTCACTTATTCTGCTGGGCCGAAGCCCTAGAGGACTTCGGCAAGGCCGACGACCGTGTCTCCATTGGTCGTCAGGTCATGCTCGGACACCAACCGAGCAAAGTCCTTGGCCGCTCGTGATTTTCCTCGGACATTGTTTATGAGGGTAAACTTCCTGCAAAACGAGCACACAAATTAGTAAAATTGGTCGTGCTCCTCGGCGCTAGATCGGCAATGTACTTCGATTGTACATCATGGCCTCTCTAGGATTGGCGATGGATGGTTCAACTCGTTGGCGATGTACTTCTTTGATCAAGCTATGCATGAGAAAACATTTTCGTATCTTTCATAAAACATGATGCATGGACATGATTTCATGCAATACTTGATAACTTAATATAATTCATGCATAGCTTGATAACTTAACATCACGTAATCAACATAGCACAAACATCTCCAAGGAAAATACTATCTTTGTTACTAATCGTACGTTACATACTTTGCATGCTTTATATACTTAGCCGATACTTAGCATAATATACAATCACAACCAATGGCATACAAACACCAATCCAGCCCATATTATTGGGATGGTGCACGGTGTGATACACCCCAAGCAGAATTCAATACATACTTAATGTAATATGTTCATTTCATAATTAATTTAATTAACATCTAAGCATACAACCTTAATCCTACTCTTTATGATGTAGTCCCCAAAGGGGCAAAATACATGCATAATTACTTACATCGTTTCCAAGCGGAATTTCTATTCACTTTCGTTTAATTTCCTTGATTTGTCTTCAAGAACACCTTAAAAATCACAATTAACTAAAATAAGTACTCAATATTTTTTATTTCTGTTTTTGACCTAACTTTCGAGGCTCATAACTTTTTCTATACTTATTCAAATTCCATGTAATTGCTATCAATCTCTTCCTTATTCTGTCTACTACATTTCTTTAGCAGACGTTGTGATCACATTCTTACTTACAAGTCTCATAAATTCTACATCTTTAAAATCGGGTATAACATGACCATATTAGTTCATACCATGTTTTTACCTCAACTTCCGATATATACAACTTTTGCTACACTAATCGAATCAGAACGCATAAGGTACACACTTTATTAGAAGAGATCATGACGAAATTGTAAGTCTAAGATTTCGTAAATTTCACATTCCATACCCATAAACTACCTTCACCATTTCATGTATTCTTAACCATGTAACGTAAATTCCATCTTTTATAAGTCATTACAGCATCCAAATGAACATCTTAAAGGTATTTCCTAGTACCTTAGAGCTTGAGTCGTAGGCTTTTTCTTTCTCTTGCACTTCTAGCTCTTAAACACCACAATTTCTTGCACAAAACAATAGAATCTCACACGAATTTGGAGAGCATTTATAGAGGAGAGAGATCTGCAAAAGAGAGCAGAGAGAACTTTGGAAAAGGGAGAGCTCTGTCGTGGTTAAGGCTGCAACCTGAAAACCCCTACTCCTTTATCAAATGGATCAACATGGAAGGTGGAAGGTCATGGTGATGTGGAGCTTCGAGCATGAGGTGTTACCATTCAAGCTAACCATCTCTTAATCCACGTGGCACTTTTCTATTGGCCCATCCTTAATTAATCACAGATTTAATTTCCTAAAATTTCATTGAAAAGTTCAACATTTCAGAAATAAAGTATCAACCTCTCATTCAAGGTGTCACCCTTAACCAGCCCGAGAGTTCAAAGTGTTGACTTTTAATCGTTTCATAACTTTTGTTCCACAACTCTGATTTTCATAATTCAAAAACCCATAGTTGCCTCATTGAGTTGAATTTAACTTTATAGAATAAATAAACTTCAAAATAATAGTTTAACATAATCAAATATATAAAAGATCGAGCATCGCTAAAACGTCCACAACTCTATAGTCCAGATTTCCTTTACCAACTTCAAATGAGCATAACTTCCTTGATAATGATCCATTTCTGATAATTAAGGTGTCACATTGTTCCTTAAAAAGTCCACTATAACTTCTTAGAAGACACCAAATTCAAAAAATGAGCGTATGAATTGCTTACAATCCATAATCGGTCGACCGCATAAGAATTTATGTCGACCTAACCTAGATTGTGTCGACCCTTCACTTTCCAGAGACGGATTCCTTCAGAGTTATGTCAACCCAATGCAAATTGTGTCGACATAACATACATTGTGTTGACTGAAAGAAGTTCCCGAGAGTGACTTGTGTCGATCGCTCGTCTATTGTGTCGACCGAAACAAGTTCCTGAGAGTAATTTATGTTGACCCCTCTTAAATCCCGGGATCGACCTAAAGTATACTATTGTGTCTACCCAACCAAAATAGTTGTGTCAACCCCTCACTCAAAAACAGAGAGCATGCATACTGAAAATCGGGAACCGGTCGACCGTCTTCCTCTCCCAATTTCCATCTAACTTGCAACACCCATAACTTTGTATTCATAACTCTAAATTGAGTGATTTAAAAGCCATTCTTTTTTTATTAAGTCTACTTTAACTTTGTAGAAGACATAAACTTTAAATTCATAGCGTAACGGTATCAAATATACAAAACACCACACATTGTTCAAAAGTCCATTTTTCCTTTGTCTGGTTTTCATTCATTAACTTCTAACGTGCATAACTTATTCATCACAACTTCAATAGAGTTGTTCAACCTATCAATCTTTTTGAAAATCAATTAATCTTAATAGTCAACTTAAGTTAACTTCGCTCATTATTCTACATTGATAAAATTTAAGATATATGGAAAAAGTCGGGTGTTACATTTAATGGTTACTAGATTTTAGGTTTAAGGGTTTTAGGATTTGAAGTTCAGATTTTAGGGTCAAGTGTTCAGGGTTTATTTGTTCAAGCTTCTCGATTCAAGGTTTCTAGGGTTCCAAGGTTTATGGTTCTAGGGTTCTATGTTTCTAGGGTTTAAGGATCAAGGTTGTAAGATTCAAGTTTCTATGGTTTAGGGTTCCAAGGTTTCGGGTTCAGGGTTCATAGATTTAGGGTTTAAGGTTCCAAGATTGCACCGGGGTTTAGGGTTCTAGGGTTTAAGGGTTCAAGGTTTAGGGATACGAGTTCAGGGTTTAGGGTTTAAAGTTCAATGGTTCAATGTTCCAAGGATACGTGGTTTTAGGAGTCTAGGGTTCATAGTTTAGGGTGCCAAGATTAAGGGTTCAAAGCTTAAGGTTCAAGGGTTTATGCAGTCAAGGTATCAAGGTTCTAGGTTCCAGGGTTTTAGGGCTCAAGAGTTTCAGGGTTCATAGTTCAGGGGTCAAGGTTCAAGGGGTTCTAGATTCATGAGTTTAGCGTTCAAGGTTCGAGGGTTTAGGGTTCATGGCTTAAAGGTTTAGGATTTAAGGGTTCAGGGGTCAAGGGTTTAATGCTCATTATTCAAAGGTTTCAGGTTTCAGGGTTGAAGGGGTTATAGGGTCCAAGGTTTAGCGTTAAAGTTTCAAGGTTCCATATTCTAGGTTCTAGGGTACCATTGTTTCAGGGTTCAACGTCCAATTTTCCACGGTTCAGGGTTCCAAGGTTCAGGGTTCTAGGGTTCAGAGTTCTGGGTTCGCGAGTTGAAGGGTCAAAGGGTTGAAGGGTTTTGGGGTTTAAAGTTTAGGGTTCAATATGGGTTATAAGGTCCAAAGTTCA
>QAOC01045576.1:0-12489 GCA_003255005.1 Begonia fuchsioides
AGTAATATACAATGAACATGAATATGTGCATTTTTTTTTAAAGTATTATTTGTTTCGTTTAAGTCTTCTCATATTTCTTTTCTTTTGACATTTTTTTAATTTGTTGTAAAGACACATGCAAAGACATTAATTGTGCACATGCGATTAGAACTTCATGAACAACCATCTTCATATGAATTGCCAAAAACAAATCTTGCATTTTCATCTACACTTCTCATTTTATTTCTTGACTTTGATGTACATGGACATGATGTGAAGACACATGTAGCGGCAAGACGATGCACCTATGATCTGAACATCATGGACCACCATCCCTTTAAAGCTCCGCCCCATAACCAATCTCATGCATACAAGTTCTTAGGTTTTTTGTGCTACCATTGGAGGATGTTTGAGACCATTAGGCCTCCCTCGAGGCATGTTTGCCTGATCTCTACTCGAAATCAACATCTCGTACCATTGGGACTATTACGTTACATTTTGAAAAATCATGCATGAAAAATTAATTTTTGTAGGTCATGCGTGAAATCAATATAACATGAATATATATTGTATCGAGCAGTCTAGTATTGTCATAAAAAGTAAACACACGTTACATATCATAACCTCATAATAAATTCTCATCTACTTACTATAATAACAAACCGTAGAGTCACATTTAACTATCATCATACGACATAAAACAAATCAAATCACCATATCTTGTGCTAATTTATTTTTCAATCGCAAGAAAGAATCATAAAAGCATTATACATCCTAACCAAGCATACTATCATGTAGGTCCCAAAAGAGATAAAGAACATTGAACATCACTTACCTTAATCCCATGAATTAATTTAGCAAAGTGGTCGAGAATGGCTCCTTGGTTGATGAACCTATATCAAAACAATAACTATATTAAAATTCTACATTACTTGACTCTAGGTTAATGTTGACTTTCCAAACCTTTCACTCCAAAACTATAAATTCCACAATTTTAACGTATATTTGTTCCATGGAACGTCTATTACACCTTTGGACAAAGATTAAAAATCATTTAACATCAGTATTATATTTATTTATAAAGATTTCAGAAACTATCCAATTTCATCATTTTTGAAAAAATCCATGTCTTAAACTACAATAACTTTCACTACAAAACTCTAAACTACAAGATTCTAGAATCTTGGAGTTTAGTTTTTCGTCTACTAAAAATTAGTAAAAGAAGATAAATTCATCAAATGACATTGGGCTACTTATTTTTAATAATTTCCAAAACTGTTTGATTCTTGTCATTTTTTGGAAAACCAAAAAATGTAAAGAAGTCAAAAGCCGATAACTTTCTCTACAAAGCTCTAAATATTACCATTCAATAACCCACATGTTTTGCTTTCTCTTTACTAAAAAGTTGTAGGTAGAGAAAATTCAGAAAAAGACACCAAGATATCTATTTTTTAAGATTTGGAAAACTATCTGATTTTTGGCATTTTAATAAAAAAACATTAAAAGGTATAGAATTCATAAACTCGTAACTTTCCTACAAAACTCGAAATGATACAATTTAAAAATGAACACATTTGTATTTGTGTCAACTACAACTTTGTGAAAGTGCTTAAGTACAGACAATAAGCACAATAGATGTTTATTAATGTATTTTAAAACTCGTTGTAATCTCCCAAATAATAATTTCAAGATGACATAAATGGAACTAATTGAGAATTTGTGAGAATTCGTACAAAAACTATGGATGCTATGACTAGAATTAGGGTTATCCTAGTTTTATAACTCTTATAGGCCTAATTAGCCTAATGGGCTTAAAAGCCTTCCAATCTTGATAGATAACATAGCATAAAAACTCCATCAATACTATTATCTTGGGCCCAATAAAAAGAATATAACATTAGTTAAGTATCTTGGTTATTACTTTACACCATCCTTATATAAAATTTTGACATCAAAATTTTAGATATTAAAAAACTGAGGATATTCTTTTCTCATGTTATCTTCTCTTTTTCATATCACTTACTCCGTAGAGTGGTTACTCCATTGTACTAGAATTAAGAGAGTCCTCTTATTACTTAACCCATTAATCTTGAGGGCAAGAATTTGAATTTGTTTCTCTATATATCCTAAAGAGGGATGAATCTCCATCTCTTCTCTTTATAGAAATTCTTCAGTTTGGTCTTTTGAGCATTTCCTTAGCATAGGTATGTGAATTACATTGTATATTCTTCTCATTGACGGCACTGGTTGTAACATATATGATATTGTCCTCATCCTTTTTTCAATACGAAAAGGTTCAATATACCTTGAACTAAGATTACCTCATACCAAAATGCATCACACTCTTGAACTGTGAAACCTTTAGAAATACTTCATATCCTTTATTGAACTCTAGCTCTTTCTGCCTTTTGTTGGCATAGTATTTTTGTCAACTTGGGTTGTCTTGATTTTTTCTTTGATTATTTTAACTTGTTTGACTGTTTGTTTAATAATTTTGGGGCCCAAAATCTTTGATTCTTCCACCTAATCCTAGCATTTTGCGGATCTACACTTCCGGCCATATAGTGCTTCATAAGAGGCCATACCAATAGTAGCTTGGAAGCTAATATTGTAGGAAAAATCCATCAATGGTAAAATCTTTCTCCAAGTAGTTTGAAAGTTTAATACACAAGCTGGAACATGTTTTCCAATGTTTAGATAGCGCTCTTTATTTGTCCATCAATCTGAAGATGGAAAGCAGTGTAAAGTTCCATTTTGTGCCCATTGCCTCATAAAAACCTTTCCAAAAATTAGACAAACTTTGGATCACGATTTGACATGATAGAAAACAAAATTCCATGCAGTCAAACTATCTTTGACTATACAATTCGAAAAATTGATTCTCTGAGTAAGTTATTCTAATGAGTAAGAAATCATTCTACAACTACCCAAATTCCATCGCGACTATTTATAATGTTTGGAAATTTAGAAAAAAAATCTATAGAAATATACTCCCATTTCCATTCTACGATTGGTAGAGATTGGAGAGTCCTTACAAGTCTTTGACATTTCAAGTTTCGACACATCTTCGTATTTCCTTGATTTATCCAAAAAATTGACGAATGAGCTTTAGTTAGTATTTTATTTTGCAAGTTTAGGTTGTGTTGCTGAAATCAAAGGTCCTTCCAATTTCATATCTTTACACTTTAAATACTTAGAATCAACTAGCGAGTCAATAAAAGTATCGGCAAGAGTATCATAAATCATACCTGACAAAAGCTCTAGGTGCCACTCTTTTCTTCTCTTGGTCTATTGTTGGACAATTTTAAGCAATGTTTCTTAGCTGATTTCACTTAAAACATCAATTAGTCATTGCTATACATTCTCACGAGTGTTTCTTCTTGCACTTTGGACATTGGTTCGCTGTAGAAGATTCTTGCATCCTCTTTACTTTGTCTATGTTCTGAAAATTTTGATCTTTTTACTTTGTTCTTCGTTGGTCAGCTTTGATTCTGTTAGGGTTGCTTGTTAGCATAATACTTCTTGGTACTCTCCCTTTTTCTTTTGCAATTTCATTTCACCTTCTTTAACTTTCAAAGCCTTTGATACTACCTTGATATACAACATGTCACGTGTACAAGCTATTTTAACTCCTAGATATATTTCCGCCTTCAAACGTTGGGTAAAGTAGTGAACCTTGTGCTCGTTGTTGCAAAAAAGATGATTTGCAAAATGAGATAAGGCCATAAAATTCAGAACATACTCTCAAAAACTTCTTGTTTGCCACAATTGAACAAATTCCACGAGTTTGTTCATCTTCACAAAGCGGTTGAAATACTTTTCATAAAATATTTCATTTAATTTGCTCCATTTCATTTTCTTGACATTTTCAGTGACTTTCACAATGTCCCACCAATACCATGCATCCTTTGAAATCAAGAATGATGCGCATATGTCCTTTTGTCCTTCCTCCACTTTTTCATATTCAATTATGTCTTCTAGTGTACAAATCTATTCTTCACCATAAATAGGATTTGGCAATGACCATTATTATTTTTTAGGGTAAGGTCGACGAAACCTTAAAGTTAAGGTCATTGATTGCAGAAACACAATTATTTTCTAGTTCTTCTTGTGCCATGAACCTTTCAAATTGTTGCAGCCGATGGTCAATGATTTCGCACAATCGATTGATCACATCATTCCTTGTGGATGTACCTTTCACAATTTTTCTGTTAGTTGAATACCAGATAACACAATCATAAGCATCTCTACTCATTCACATAATTACAAAAAAATTTATAGTAATGAGGTTTTTCCTTATGAAGTAACCTAGGCTCTAATACCAAAGGTCGGCTTCATGGAATCTGCACACCAGTCTTCATAAGCCTGTACGATCCTCCTATCTCAATCTACGGCTGCCTGCCCCTCTTTTGCCGTCATTCTCACTATATCATTTGCTTGAACTCGTCCATTCTTTTATTTGCCTTCTGTACTTGTCTGCTGGAAAGTCCCAAGAGTTACTCTCTGGTATCTTTGATCGTCAAGACACCGCATGAACTGTATCTTCCGCCTCCCTTTTGGAAAGACAATAAAACTATTTTTATCGTGGTATCAGCTGCCTTCTCTCCAAGCCGCACTAGCTTTGTCATAATAGTATGCTCAACGATGGAGAAGAGTGGGGATTTAATGAGTTCGTAATGAAAGCATGGAGCGAGCAACTCGGCCTCAGCCTCAGCCTTCTCATGATGATGTTGTCAGACTGTTTGAGAAATTTTTTCAAGGCCATTGGCCAACACAAGTTCTGTTATGGTCAAGGAATTTCTACTTTCATGTCGTTGACAGCTTGATAGCAACAAATATAACTAGTAATGAAGAAAGGTGATGAATTAGACAGCAACACTAGGGATTTATGACTCTCGACAACTGGCGACTGTTGCAATGCTGCTCATTTCTTTCCATCACTACACAGCCTTGAAAATCTGACTTCTTAATAAACCAATTTTCCAATTAATTCTCCTTGTAATCTGCAAATGGTTATAAAGATCAATACGCCTTAAGAATGTTTAGAATAGAAGAAATAAAATTGCGGGTTTAAATCATGTTTATCTCAAAGCCAATCTGACACCAAATTTGAGGCTTTTTCAACATTTTTGCTTCAATCACGACGTGGTACTCTACGATCCCAACACTGACTACGCCGGCATTAGCAGCACCAAAATGAGCACCAGCGCCTGCAAAGCTCCTCTCATTTTTCAATAAAAGAACTGTTAATCTATCTTTTCCTTGTGTCAAAAAAGGAATCTTACTCTTTCTAAATATTTCGTGTAAATTATTCAGGATACGTTAAATTTTTAGATTTAACAAGTAAAATGTCACGTATTTCCATGTGTGTCCTTATATGGTCTTCTTCAATTATTTTTTCCTAGTGTTTATAATGTTTTTTCTCTTCAATTTTTATTAGGTCATGTGTTTCTAGTTGTGTAGTTGGTAAAATTAAATAGTTTGTAATATTATTATTGTGTTATAGTTGGAGACACTTTTATTTTACCTTTACTTGTTTGATCAATTTTTTTCTACATACTTCAGTCTTCCACCTTAGTGTTTGGTTGCATTATTGTTTTGGCCCCAATTCGGGTCGTGACTTGTTTTCTACTTTCAAGCATAACTTCTTTATGTCGAGGGAAGAAGCTAGGGTTCCTTTTAATAGTGTTTTAAGTAACGTGGAGTGATGGTCAAGGCTCTCGACGCTCATTCATGATGTTTGGAGGGTTGTTATTTTTTGAAGAAAACTTTCACTTATTGGCATATATTTTTAATATGAAGTTGCATGGAACTTTTCTTTAACTAAACTTGGATCAATAGCTTATCTAATATAATTTAAATATTGATATATTTGATTATTAGTCACAAAATATCATTCATAAATTCAATATTCAGCATCATTAAATGTATAAATATGTTAGGTAGTAGAAGTTTTCTAACTCGTTATTTCATGAACTAGTAGTTTGGTTATTCTTTAGTGGAACAAAAATAGCAATAAATGCAACTACTATAGTTAAGTTAGATCTATTTAAATGCAACAACATTCTTTAATGTGAAATGTTGATTGATGCAATAAATAATTAGAACTATTTTAATACATTATTAACACTTTAATTAAACAATAATATTTGACACGTCAAGATGTATAATAAGAATGTTTAATAAATATGTAAACTTAGCATTAGTAGTTATTAATCACATTTTTCCTTCTTCCCCATAACTGATTTTAGTAGTTATTAGACAAGCAAAGTCAAGATTCAAACATTAAATAGAATAGATTTACTAAAATTGAATTTGATATATTAGCTGATAACTTAAAAAAATTATTTTTATTAAAAAACTAAGTGTAGAGTAACAAGTTTGATTAAGTGACAAAAATTTAAAAACAATTATAGAAAATATAGTTTTTTTTGCTCAATTAGGATTAAGTTTAGTAAATTGGGTTGGATTCAGGTTGTTTGTCTCTTATGGATCGTAACTAAATTTGGCCTTTTTTTATTTACGGTTCTTTTTTTTTTCAATTTCATACATCTAGAATCAAGTACCAAGGTTTCAAAAGGGGTAGAACTGAAACCTATATTGTTTATATTCAAAACCGAGCAAGACGGCTTGATTGGGCTTTATTTATGTCCACCCATTATAAAATAGGCAGCTCTACTATCAATAATTTGTTTATGATACATACTAATTACTAACGAAGAGCCCTTTGCATTTTTAGTTTTAGTTGAATTTTCCTCAAATGTTTCGTTTGGTGCGTTTTATGAAATTGCTTAATATGATTTCATTTTTTTTTTTGTTTTGGAATGAAAATTAATTACTTATAAAATAAAAAAAGAAAACATCGGATATTACATTTTACTTTTATTCAGATAACAGAAACTAGCATAAAGGCCATGCCTAAATCCCCAAACTATTTCCTTGTGCTTTTAAAGAAGCACTAATGATGTTCGCCATGCATTTGTTTGATACTCATTAACGCTTCAAATTCTTTGTCGGCATGTTGCATAGTTTATTAACATAAATCCTATTCTCTTGAGTGTTCATCATACATATTAAGTAGAGGCATAGAAACAACCGTTGTGCCAAATTTATTTTATTGACATGACTTAATAATAACTCATTAGGATTATTAAAAAAGATGGTCAAAGAAAGAAATCCTAGAGTTTTTTTAATGTGCCATGTTTGACACAAATTTAAGTACCAATCAAAGAAAGCTCAAGGAAAATATCACAGGGAGCCAAGTTCGCATGACTAACTTGTTTGCTCGTTTTGTAGGTAAACACTTCGAGAACATTGAAGAGAAAAAAAGCTTCCTTGAACGACAAAGAATTGTCATATCATTTGATAACTTGACAAAAAGTGATAAGACTTCTACTTTTCATCACCTTCACCTCATCCAATGAGATCTCAGTAAAATCTCTATAAGCCGACCCTCTTTGCAGTCAGCCTAAAAGTAAAAAAACTTTCACCTTTTTTATCACCTCTACCTCCTTCAATCATGTGTTGACATTCAGCTTTCAAGCATTCAGTTAAAAAAAACTATTTGGGAGCATTCACATTACATTTTCATATGAATACTATTGTCCTAGTATACTTTTTGTTAACCTATTTTAGCTAGCTCTGAGCAAAAATGTGAAGCATGCAATTAAGAGCCTATATATGCCCTCTTTACCACATTTTTTAGAGGTTGTTAAACCCATAATATCGAGAGCATTCGCATGCTTTAGTTTGTTGAGGAATCCATCAAACACCCTTTCATTTTATATAGTGTGTCAGAGACCTTTATCATCTTGTTGCTAGTTGTCGAATTAGTGATTTGCTACAATCTTCCCACTTCGTGCAAGAAGAATTGAAAAGTAAGATTGTAGATTTATTTTATTTTCTGTCATTTCTCAACCATTCATGTTTCGTTGTCTAGTAACGTGACCCATCATTTGGTATCAGAGTCATTCCCTTTTCGTAAATGTCAATATGTGCCAAATATCCTACTCTAAGTTTTAGCATTATGACAAGGACTACCGCCAATAACAACCAATCCTGTGAAACGAATAAAATAGCACAATCAACCACTAGTCGAGAACATTGTGATGTAATGCCAATGAGTGCCGATCATTTTCTTGTAGGGAGGCCGTGGCAATTTGATCAAAAGATTAGTTATGATTGATACACAAACTTTTATTCATTCAAGCATGAAGGAAGGATGATCAAGCTTGCACTCTTAAGCCTGGTGCATGTGGCATTAGATGGGAGTTATAGAAGGGAGAAGGCAACCACTACAAATCTATTTATGTTGAAGAAATAATTGAATTTTTTTTTTTTTGAGTTGTGAACCACTAATCCAACTGATGTTTAAGGAAAGGATGGAAGAACTTACCACTTGTCCAAAGAAGATCCAAGAACTATTGGGGAAGTTTCAATATGTATTTCTAAAAGAGTTACCAACTAGATTACCTCCCCTTACAGGGATTGAGCACCGAGTTGACTTTCAGCCAGAAGATATCTTGCCGATAGGAACGTTTATAGGACAAATCCTGATGATACTAAAGAGTTGACCAATCAAGTCGACAAACTATTGAAGAAGGGTCATGTTCGAGAATCCCTTTGCCCATATGTGGTGCCTTCTTTGGTGGTGCCCAAAAAGAATGGCATAGTGAGAATGTGCATAGATACTAAAGCAATTAATCAGATAACCATCAAGTACTGCTACCCAATTTCCATAATATTTTAGCAGTTCTAGAAAATCAAATGCCCAGAGCACGTTTATGAGATTGATAAACCATGTTTTGATAGAAGTTTTTGGAAAGTTCATAGTGGTGTACTTTGATGATATCTTGATATACAATAGAGAATTTATTTGAAATACTAAAGGAAGTAAAGCTATATGAAAACTTGAAGAATTGTACTTTTGGAAAAGATAAAGTTTTTTTTTCCATGGATTCATTATCTCTGAGCATTGTATTCAAGCCGATAAATCCAAGGTAGAAGCCATCCTAGAACGGCCCGTGCCACTAATATTTCAGAGGAAAAAAACTTATGTAGTCTTGCCTCATTCTATAGGCCTTTCATTAAGAATTTTATTTCTACAATGGCTCCCCCTATATATTGCACTAAAAGGGTAAGGAATTTCTTTTTGACACATGCTTGTCAAGTGAGCTTTGATTACAAAGAAGTTGAGCAATGCATAAATTTTAATGCTTCCTGACTTCAACAAAGTTTTTGAGATTGACTGTGATGCATCCAGACTAGGTATTGGAGCTCTTCTCATGTAAGAGGGCAAACCATTGGCCTATTTTAGTGAAAAACTCAAGGTAGAAGTTTTCAACTACTTAACTTCTAATAATGAATTTTATGTAGTGATAAGAGCCTTAGAGGTGTGACAACATTATTTTCTCCCATTGATGCTCTTCTCATGTAAGAGGGCAAACCATTGGCCTTTTTTAGCGAAAAACTCAAGGGAGAAGTTTTCAACTACTTAACTTATGATAATGAATTTTATGTAGTGATAAGAGCCTTAGAGGTGTGACAACATTATTTTCTCCCAAAAGTATTTGTAATTCATACAGATCACTTGGCTCTCGAGCCAATAAGAGCCAGCACAATCTCAATCGAAGACATGCTAAATGAGTAGAATTCTTGGAAAGAGTTCCTTATAAAATCAAGTAAAAAAAGGGAGAGATGAATTTAGTAGTCGATGCACTCTCAAGAAGGTATGTGTTACTAACACAATTAGGCACTAATGTTTTTTGTTTCGATTCCATAAAAGGAGTTTATGAAGGAGACAATAATTTTGTCAAATTTATGAAAAATGTAAGCCAGGGGAAGTAGGTTTTCCATACCTAGCGTTGGACTAGAGGAGCTGTTGATTAGAAAAGCACATAGTGGTAGAATCCCTGGCCACTTTGGGGAGAAGATAACCCTTGAAGCTTTGAAGGAAAATTTTTACTGGCCAAATCTCCTAAAAGATGTGCACTAGTGTTACAGAGGTGCATTATGTGCAAAAAAGCTAAGAGCAAGATTCTACCTCAAGGGCTTTAGTTACATTTTCTTATTTCTAATCTTCCTTGGGAAGAAGTGAGCATGGATTTTATGCTTGGTTACCCCGTACAACTCGATTAAAGTATGCAATTATGGTTGTCGTGAATAGATTCTCAAAAATTGCTCATTTTATAGCATGTGCTAAAACTAATGATTTCCGAATTATTCTTTAAAGAAGTTGTTATGCTTGGATGGAATTCCAAAGATAATTGCTTCAGATAGGGATATCAAATTTTTAACACCTTTTTGAAGACGTTATAGAAGAAGCTCAGAACAAAGATATTGTTTAGCACCTCATTCCACCAATAAATCAATGCCTAAATCAAGCTGGGTTAATAAAACCTTGGGAACGCTCTTAAAAAGGATTGTTAGCAAGAAGCTCACATATTGGGATGTTAAACTTCCATTTGTAGAAATTTCTTACAAGTGGAGTTTGGAGAATTCTACCCAAAAGACTCCGTTTGAGGTAGTATATGGCTTCAACCCTCACACCCCAATGGACCTCCTCCCTCTTCTCTTCAAGGATGTTGTAAATCCTAATGCAAATGAGAAGGCTTAATTAGTGAAAGACATTCACAAGCAAGTGAGAAATAACTTAGAGAGAAAGGAGGTTGTAATATTTAATACTAGAGATCTTGTGTGGCTGCATTTAAAAAAATGAGAGGTTTCCCAACCTTAGGAAATCAAAACTACTATCTAGGGTGATGGACCCTTGAAAGTGTCAGAACGAGTTAACAATAATGCTTATAAAGTGGAGTTACCTAGAGAGTATGAAGTTTTGGTAACTTTTAATGTGCAAGATTTATCCTTATAGGATTTGAGAACAAATCCTAAACTACCAGAAGAGTATGATGTGCCACATTTAGAACAAATTGAATTAGAAATCAAAGAAAGTTTGAGGAGAATCATCACAAGGAGCAAAGCTCGTATGACTAACTTGTTTACTCATTTTGTAGGTAAACACTTCGTGAATATTAATAAGAAAAAAAAAATTCCTTTCGGGTAACAAGAATGGCCATATCATTTGATAACTTGGCAACAAGACAATTGGACCGACCAAACTCTTGGATTGTTTAGCATGTTGGAGGCTGAACCAAACCACCCATAATAAACCTTTTATACATTTTTGCCCAGCTACTTTTGAAGACAATAACATGAGGTGAAGAGCTTCTTTTGGAGTCTCCAGCAACAAATTTTTTTCAATAACTTTCCACAAAGTAATGCCACTTCTACTTTTTATAACCTTCACCTCATCCAATGAGATCTCAACAAAAATCCCTACAAGCCCACCATTCTTTTCTAATATTTTTTGCGGCCACCAAGTAATAAGACTTCAACTTTTTGTCACATTCTCCTTATCCAATGAGATCTCAAAAAAATCTGTGTAGCCCACCATCTTTGCAGCCGTTTGTGAAAGACTTTCACTCTAATAATCACCTCCTCCTCATCCAATCACGTGTGGACATGCAGCCTACAAGCATTCAATGGAAAGAAACCATTTGGAGCATTCACATTACTTTTTTAGCTGAATACTACTTTTCTAGCAAAATTTTTGGTAACCTATTTTTGGTAACCCCAAGCAAAACCGTTATGCATGTAATGTTGTAGATCAAGTGGTTATACAAGACCAATTAAAAGGGATTGGAGGCCTAATGACAAGGTCAAGAACCAAGAAAATGCATTGAAGAAAAAATGGTTTAGTCGAGGAAATCGAAATGAAAGAATCTATTCAACATAAAAAAAATGCTTATTGTGTTCAGTGTTGAAAAAATATTGATATCATGCAAGGTGGTCAAGTATACAAGCCCAAAGCCCAAGCCCACGACAAGACTTTGAAGGGGCAAAGGAAATAAAGTTTACTCGATTAATAAGTAAATCAAATTTTACTTGACCAACAAGTAAATCTTTTGGCAGATTCGAAAATCTTGGCAGATTTAACAATTTATCCAAAGATATTTTTGTTTTTTAATGTCTTTATAATTCCTAATTTACTTAGAAATCATGTAGCTTATTTAAAGGCATCCAAGTTATTGTGAAAGATACAACTTTTATGATTAATTCACCTTGAGTGTTATGGAGAGAATTTTCTCTTCAGTTTTTTGCGAAGAAGTCGATCTTCATGAAGTTAATTCTTGATAGATAAACTTTGATAGCTTTGGTTCTTACTGAAAAATTTGGTCATGGTCAAGCTCCTTGTATGATAACTTAGACGATCAAGTTCCTCGTATTTGATTCAAAGGTGATCCTGGTATCATTTTCTGCTTTGTTGAAGGGTCTCGAGTTTGATATACCTTTGGTTCTCTTTATTTGGTATTGGCTCCTTTATTCAAGTTTCTATCTTTATTTAAGCTTTCATATTCTTTCTTATTTCCTTATTTTCTATCTTTCTATCTTTTTATAAAAAAGCAAAAAAACGAATAAAAAAACGTGAAAAAAATATTTAGCAAAAAAAGA
>QAOC01045594.1:0-26686 GCA_003255005.1 Begonia fuchsioides
TTGGGATTGATTTGTGTTATCACTTGATCCACATCAAAAGGTGTTGTGGTGAAATACATCAAATCTTATGACTCAAAATTAGAAAGTTGTTCAAAGTTGGCACACTCTTAAGGTGGCCTTAAGCCCGGAGAATTTTTTGGATAAGGTGATTCCAAGAACATGCAAGTTCGAGTTACTCGGGAATTATGGAATTTCAGCCACATTTAATGTTCGAGATCTTTCACCCTTTGCTGGATTTGATGAAGATGAACAAGATGTAGATGACTTCCTACTGGATTTGAGGTCAAATCCTCAAGAACACGGGGAGGATGACATGCCACGGATTGGCATGCCAAGCTGAGCAATCACCCGAGCCTGAGCTCAGAATTTTTCTAATATGTTTGTTAATTTTGCAGGAAAATTAATTGAAGAATTATACATTTCTAAGCCAACTTTGGAGGATCAAACAAGGCCGAAACACGTAATTAATTGGCATGGAGAAAATGTGGACTTACAACCAAGAACCGAGCCTCCCAGAATCAAGCCCGCACATGAACCCGGTTGAAGTTCACGTTGCATGACGAGTTAAAGTCACATGCAAACGTGACTAAATGTCCCACGACTCAACTCTCAACAGTTCAATGGAGTGAAGGAATTTTATTGCATTTTTAGTATAATTTTACGTTACATTTTAGGAGAATCCGAGAGGGTTTCTCGGCTAGATACATTTTAATTATTTTGCATGCTTTTGCATGGGGTTTTGCATGAGGGATTCTTTGCTGAAAGAAGGGTATTTTGGGCCAAGAAAGAATGGCAAATTCGCTGAAGTGGTGCAAGATCACGTGGCCATCACATTCTTGCATTCTCATTGGTCCAATTTTCCCTCATTTATTTTCATTTCCAGCATGCATGTTGCATGTCTTTGGCCCTTAATTTTCCCTCCCTTTTTCCCACTCTTCTCAGCAAATAAAACCTCCCCAAATGCTTGCTTGTAATTTTCAATTTTGGAATTTGAATTAAAGTTGCTTTGAGCATCTCCCTCTCACGGGCATTTCAAACTTCAAACCGGCAGCCGGTGCACCTCCGGCCACCGTAGGTTATCTCAATGGAATCTTCCCTCCGAGCTGGAGATTTCTTGGTGCTTCAATACTCCAACCTTAAGCCCTAAGCCCATTTCCATAAACCCTAAGCCCAAAGCACTAACCCATAAGCCCTAATCCTTTAGCCATAATATCTAAGCCCAAAGCCATAATCCCTAAGCCATAAGCCATAAGCCCTAAGCCCTAAGCCCAAAGTCCAAAGCCCAAAGCCATAAGTCGTATGCGTTAAGCCAAAACCCCTAACAGGTAAGCCCAAAACCCAAAGTCCTAAGCCTTTACCACTAATCCCTAAGCTGTAAGACCTAATCCCTAAGCCCAAAGCCGAAAGCTATAAGACCGAAGCACAAAGAATAACGCACTAAGCCCAAATCCTAATACCCTAACCCAAAAGCCACAACTGCTAGGCCAAAAGTCCACAAAGCAAGCTCTAAGATCAAAGTGCTAAGTTGTTAGCCTAAATAAGGAAGCCCAAAGGCCTAAACCCAAAGCTTTATGTCAAAAGCGGTTAGTCCAAAGCCTAAGCCCTAAGCCCAAGTTCAAAGCCTTAAGCCCTAAGCCAAAAAATTAAAGCCCTTAGCCTAAAAGGCTAAACCTAGAGACCTAAGTCCAATGTCTTAATCTCTAAGCCCTAAAGACTAAGCCACATCACTAATCCCTTCTTAGCCCTGATACCTAATCTCAAAGCCATAAGCCTAAAGCCCTAAGACCTAGGCCCTAAGCCTAAAGTCCTAAGCCCAAAGTCGTAAGTCTCACGCCCTACACCATAACCCCTCACAGCTAAGCCCAAAGGCCAAAGTCCTAATCCTTTACCACTAATCCCTAAGTTGTAAGACCTTATCCCTAAGCCCAAAGCCAAAAGTTGTGAGACATAAGCCAAAAGCCTGACGCACTAAGCCCAAATCCCAAAGCCCTAACCCATAAGCCTTAAGTGCTATGCCTAAAGTCCAAAGCAAAAAGCAAAAAGCCCAAAGCCCAAAGCCCTTAGACCAAAGTCTTAAGTTGTAAGCCTGAATAACGAATCCTAAAGGCCTAAACCCAAACCTCTATGTCATAAGCTCTAACTCAAAAGCCCAAAGCTCTAAACCTAAAGCTCTAGTTTAAAGCTCTAATTCCTCAGAATTAAGACCAAAGTCTTCAGCTTAAAGCACAAAACCTCATACCCTAAGTCCTAATTCCTAAGGCAAAAGCCAAAAGTTGTACGCCCTAAGCTCAACTTCATAAGCTGGAAGCCCAAAGCCCTAAATCCAAAGCCCAAAGTTGTAAGTTCTAATTGCTAACCCCAAAGCCCTAAGCATTGAGCCCTATCCCTTAAGTTTTCAGCAGTAAGCATTAAGGCCTAAGCCTAAGCCCGTAATCCGAAACCTAAGTCGAAAGCCCCAAGACCAAAGTTCAAAGCCCTAAGCCCTCTACTAGAAGGTCTAAGCCCTGAGCCATAAACCTTGCAACCAAAGACTTAATCACTAAGTCCTAAAGCCCTAACTCTAATCCTTAAGAGTCAAGCCCAAAGCTCTAAGACTTAAGCACTAAGCTCTAGCACTTTAGTGAAACCCCTAAGCTTTATGCTCGAAGCCTTAATTCCTGAGTCGTATGCCCAAAGCACAAAACCCTAAACCCTAAGCACCAATTAATAAGGCAAAAGTCCTAAGTCGTAAGCCTTAAGCAAAAAGCCCTAAGTCCTAAGCCCAAAGCCTTGAACAAAATGCCTAAAGCTCTGAGTCTTAATTAAGGAGCCTAAAGCCCAAGCTTAAAGTGAAAAGCCTAAAGTCCTTAGTCATAAGTTCTAAGCCCTAATCCTAAATCCTAAATCCATGAGCCTTAAACCCAAACATCTATGTCATATGCTGTTATCCCAAGCACTAAGTCATAAGCCCAAAGTTAAATGCAATAACCCTTAAGCCCAAAACCATAAGACTTAATCTGATAGCCATAGGTCCTAAACCCGAAGTCCTAAGTCATTAGCTCTAAGTCGTAAGCCAAAATTCCAAAGCCATAAGCCCTAAGCCATAATTCCAAAGCCATAAGCCCTAAGCTGAGACCTCTATGTTTTAAGCTGTTAGCCAAAATCCCTAAGCCATAAACCCAAAGTTCAAAGCCTTAACCATAAAGCCGAAAACCATAAGAATTATTCCCAAAACCATAAGCCCAAAGCCCTAGACCGTAAGCCATAAACCATAAGCCCTAAACCCTTATAATAAGGATAACATGGACAACACATTGGAAAGGCACAAAGAAGCTGAAGCACTCAATGGATCGATGCCGCGAGCCCGAACAAAGAAGTTCAAGGAACGACTCAACATTTATCTCCAAGAATTCACCGAATGCTACAATGTTGTTCCAACATCAATTATTAACTATGACCTCATGACGTTGATCTAGATACAATAATGACTAGCTCAAAATTTCTTTTATTTTGATATTAAATTTAAGAGTTGTCAATTTATGAGTCTATTTGAGTTTTTGACTTTAGTTAGACCCATATTTTCCCTTTTATGTGTGTCATTGGGCTGGACCTTTTATTTTTAGTGTTTTGAACCTTTTTAGGTATTTTTGGGATTAGGTCTTTAGAGCCCAACCCATATTACGAAATTGTGCCTATAAAAGGCTTAGTTTGAGAATGAAGAACACAATTCAGATTTTGAGAAATAAGTTTTGAGAGCAATTCTCTTTTGTTCTTTGAAGAACTTTTACAGGACTTATCGGGTTTCTCCGTGGCAGCCACCTCCGACTTATCAAACAGATTACCATACCGTTTGTGGCGTCAATCCCTACACTAAGGTTCTTGGTCGCACTAAAGCAGCGGTCTAGGATTTTCAAAACCAAAGGTTCTTGTTTTGTGTCAAACTTGGGTTAATGTATTCCGTTTCATTATCCGTATACAATATGATCACTGATTTCAACCATTATCGGAAGAAATTACATTATTTGGTATCAGACCAAGGTTTGGCTATTAAGTCTAAATTTTTAAATATGTTCTTCTCATTTTGGGTTTCAATTTTTATTTCTGATTTGAGAGTATTCTAAAAAAAATTGAATCCTTTTGTTGAATCTACAAGTTTATTGATAAAAATCCATTGACGTTTACATAATCACACCCCTTTATATTGTGCCCTTCAAATCATGACCCTTCAAATTGTGCCCTTCAAATTCTGAAGCTTCAAATCGTGTCCTCTCAATCGCACCCCTTCCAATCGTGGCTTTTGAATTGCACCCCTTCCAATCGTGGCTTTTGAATTGCACCCCTTCAAAATTTTGCCTTTTGAATCGTACCCCTGTATATTTTTTTTCTTTCTTTCTTTCTCTTTTGGTAGGTTTGTTTGGTTGTCATCGAGTTTCCTGTAAAGTTGTATTAGTTTCAAAAGAACTAGAGAGATACTAATAGTGGAAAAGGCAAGAGAGTGAAAGCTTATTAGAGGGTACAAGCCAAATTAAAAAGAGTGAAACACAAGAGACATTTTTTTGACTAAAATCATAAACTCGAGCGAAACAAGTAAGGGAGTGTAATGAGGTCCTTTTCATATATTATTTTCTAACGTTCTTTTGCAAGTTTATCTTTTCAAACATGTCTAATTCAGACAACAGTGCATAACCACAAGGTGTAAATAATCTTCAATATCATGTACTAATAGGTGAGATGAGGAGGAGGATGAGTTGGGCCATATTAATGAGCATTTGAATGATGTAGAAGATAGAGTCGACAACTACCGCAACATCAAAAAAATACCGACAGGCGTAGGCAAGTGAGAAATCCACCCAGGAGAATGAGAGAGGAGGATGAGAATTATGTAGATGTTGACCTTGAAGAAGGAGATGGAGACTCAGAAATTGGTAATAGGAGAAATGGGAGACACTCTAGAGAATCTAGGACTCAGGTTGATGACAGCATGAGTAACATCAAAATGCATATTCCTTCTTTCCAAGGAAAAAATGATCTTGATGCTTACTTTGAGTGGGAAAAGAAAGTTGAATTCGTGTTTGATTGTCCCAACTACTCTGAGGTGAAAAAGGTNTCGGGTTGATGACAGCTTGATTAACATCAAAATGCATATTCCTTCTTTCGAAGGAAAAAATGATCTTGATGCTTACTTTGAGTGGGAAAAGAAAGTTGAATTCGTGTTTGATTGTCCCAACTACTCTGAGGTGAAAAAGGTAAAGCTTGCTGCCATTGAGTTCTCTGATTATGTAATTTCTTGGTGGGATCCATTGACTTTGAGCAAGAGAAGAAATGGAGAGTCCAATTGAAACATGAGATGAAATGAAAGCAGTAATGAGAACGTGTTTTGTACCTAGCCGATACTACTGTGACTTATGGCAAAAGTTGCATAAACTTAAGCAAGGTAATCGGATTGTGGAGGATTATTATCAAGACATGGAAGTGACCATGATTCGAGCCAATATTGAAGAAGATCGAGAGGCTACAATGGCTAGATTTTTGCGTGGTTTGAATATAGAGATCCAAGATAAGATTGAGTTGCAGCACTATGTGGAGTTGGAAGATATGTTGCATATGGCCATCATGGTGGATCAACAGCTAAAAAGAAAGGGTAATAATACACGTGCTTCACATAGCGCAAGTTCTTCAACATGGAAACCATATTACACCAAACGAGAAGACAAGCAAGTTGCTAAAACCAAACTGGACCCAAAAGCTGAACAACAAACCAAGAGTTCCAAGGTAAATCAGATACTTCTACCTCTCGAAATCATGACATCAAGTGTTTTAAATGTCAAGAAAGTGGTCACATAGCTAGCCAATGTCTAAACAAGAAAGTTATCGTGATGAGAGAAAATAGAGAAATTGAAACGGATGACAAATCAGAAAACTGATATTTTAGACGACTCTGGGGATGATGAAATGCCGTTGAGGGTGAGTTCTTAGTCACTCGGAGAGCTTTGAATGCCAAACCAAAATTAGACGATGAAGGAGTACAACAAGAAAACATATTTCATACTAGGTGCCACGTGCAAAATAAGGTTTGTAGTATGATAATTGATGGAGGTAGTTGTACAAATGCCGCAAGTATTACTTTAGTGGAGAAATTGGGGTTACGAATGATCAAACATCCTCGACCTTACAAACTTCAATGGTTCAATCAAAGCGGTGAAGTTAAGGTGAAGAAATAAGTATTGGTTTCATTTTGCATTGGCAAGTACGAAAATGAAATATTATGTGATGTAATTCCTATGGAAGTTGGACATATCCTTCTTGGGCGACTGTGATCGACATGTAATACATGATGGTTACAACAACAAATACTATTTTGTGTTCAAAGAGAGGACCATCAACCTTGTTCTTATGTCACCGAGGGAAGTTTATGAAGATCAATTGCGGTTACAAGGAGATTTTTGCCAAAAGAAAGAAAATGAGAAAGCAAAAGAAAAAGGAAAAGAAAAAGAAAAAGAAATTGAGACAATAACACTTGAGAAAACAAAAGAGAAACAAAAGAAAAATTTCTTCATGAAATTTCAAGATATCGTGACGGAAGAAGTGCCCGCAGAACTACCACTGATTCGGGGCATTGAACATCAGATTGATCTTATACCCAGAGCAAGATTACCAAACCGTCCAGCACATCGCAGCAGCCTGGAAGAAACAAAGGAATTGCAAAAGAAAGTGGATGAACTACTTTCAAAAGGATACATTCGGGAAAGTGTGAGTCCATGCGCTGTACCTTTGTTATTGGTTCCAAAGAAAGGAGGAACATCGCGGATGTGTACTGATAGTCGTGCGATTAATAACATCACGGTAAAGTATTTGTTTTCCTATTCCTCATTTGTATTACATGGTTGATGAGTTGCACGGTGCATGCATATTTTAAAAAATTGATTTGAAGAGTGGGTATCATCAAATACGAATGAAGGAGGGAGATGAGTGGAAAACTGCATTTAAAACTAAACATGGATTGTATGAGTGGTTGGTTATGCAATTTGGGTTAACGAATGCACCTAGTACGTTTATAAGATTAATGAATCATGTTTTAAGCTCGTTTCTTGGTAAATTTGTAGTTGTTTACTTTGATGATATTTTAATTTACAGCAAAGACATAGTAGTCATGTGGTACATCTAAAGGAAGTGTTTTTGGTACTTTGCAATGAGAAATTATATGCTAACTTAAAAAAATGCACGTTTTGTACAGATCATGTTGTGTTTTTGGGTTTTGTTGTGAGTAACCAGGGAGTGCAGGTTGACAACGAGAAAGTCATTGTGATTCAAGAATGGCCGACATCGACAAATGCAAGTCAAGTTCGCAGCTTCCATGGACTTGCAAGTTTCTATCATCGCTTTGTCAAGGATTTTAGTGCCATTGCTGCACCAATCACCGAAGTGATAAAGAAAAACGTGGATTTTAAATGGACAGAAGCGCAAGAGGAAGCATTTCAAACAATCAAACAAAGGCTAACCAACCCTCCTTTGTTGGCCTTACCAAATTTCGAGAAGCCATTTGAAGTGGAATGTGATGCTTTAGGCGTGGGGATTGGAGCAGTTCTCATGTAATATCAACAACCGATTGCATATTTTAGTGAAAAGTTAGGAGGTGCAGTTCTTAACTACCCTACCTATGATAAGGAACTATATGCCTTGGTTCATGCATTAGAGACTTCGCAACATTAGTTGTCAGCCCGCGAGTTTATCATCCACACCGATCACGAGACACACAAATTCCTTAAGGGTCATCACAAATTGAACAAACGCCATGCACATTGGATGGAAATCCTTGAGCCATTCCCATACATCATCAAATATAAGAAAGGTAAGGAGAATGTGGTAGTCGGTGCCCTTTCTCGCAGGTATGCTCTTATCTCAACTCTTGATGCTAAATTACTTGGGTTTGGAAATATCAAAGACTTATATCCTTTAGATTCAGACTTTGGTGATATGTAAAGAGCATGTGAGAAATTTGCTTCAGGAGATTACTATGGGCATGATGGATTCTTATTTAGGAAGAGTAAATTGTGTGTTCCTAGTTTTTCTCTTCGAGAAGTTTTGGTGAGGGAAGCACATGGTTGAGGTCTTATGGGGTATTTTGGAATAGCTAAGACCTTAGGTGTTATCCAAGAACACTTTTATTGGCCTTGTTTGAAAAGGGATGTTGAAAGAATTTGTACTAGATATGTGACCTGTAAGCAAGCAAAATCTAAAGTTCAATCTCATGGTTTGTACACACCTCTACCTATTCCTACTGCTCCTTTGATAGACATTTCCATGGATTTTGTACTTGGATTACCCAGGACAAAGAAAGATAGAGATTCGATTTATGTGGTGGTTGATAGGTTCTCAAAGATGGCACATTTTATTCCTTGTCATAAATCTGATGATGCATCTCATATTGCAGAATTATTCTTTCGGGAGATTGTTAGGATACATGGGATACCTAAGACGATTGTTTCAGATAGGGATGAAAAATTCTTGACCTATTTTTGGAAAAATTTGTGGAAAAAATTAGGTACAAAATTATTATTTTCTACAACTTGTCACCCCTAAACAGATGGAATAACCAAAGTTTTAAATTGGACATTATCTAAATTGTTGCGTGCGATAGTGAAAAAGAATATCAAAACTTGGGAAGAGTGTTTACCGCATGTTGAGTTTTCTTATAATCGTTATGTTCAATATGCAACTAAATTTTCTCCTTTTGAGATTGTATATGGTTTTAATCCACTAACCCCTTTGGATTTATCACCTCTACCTATTTCTGAGCATGTCAATTTAGACGGACAACAAAAGGCAGAACTTGTAAAGAAACTTCATGAGGCAGCAAAGTGCAACATTGAGCGACAGACTGAATAATATGTACGACATGCAAATAAGAGACGCAAGAAAATAATCTTTGAACAGGTGATTTGGTGTGGCTGCACATGTGCAAGGAACGATTTCCAAAATAGAGATGTTCCAAGTTACTTCCACGTGGAGATGGACCTTTTCAAATCCTTGAGCGCATTAATGGCAATGCTTATCGTTTAGATCTCCCAAGTGAGTATAATTTTAGTGCTACTTTCAACGTTTCTAACTTATCCCCTTTTGATGCAGATGATGATTTGAGGACAAATCATTTTCGAGAGAGAGGGAATGATAAGGATAACATGGACAACACATTGCAAAGGCACAAAGAAGCTGAAGCACTCAATGGATCGATGACGCGAGCCCGAACACTCTACATTTATATCCAAGAATTCATCGAATGCTACGATGTTATTCCAACATCAATTATTAACTCTAACCTCATTTAGATACAAGAATGAAGAGCTCCAAACTTCTTTTATTTCGCTATTAAATTTAAGAGTTTTCAATTTATGAGTCTATTTGAGTTTTTGACTTTAGTTAGACTCATATTTGCCCTTTTATGTGTGTCATTAGGCTTGACCTTTTATTTTTAGTGTTTTGAACCTTTTTAGGTATTGTTGGGATTAGGTCTCAACCCATATTACGAAATTGTGCCTATAAAAGGCTTAGTTTGAGAATGAAGAACACAATTCAGATTTTGAGAAATAGGTTTTGAGAGCAATTCTCTTTAGTTCTTTCAAGAACTTTTGCATGACTTATCGTGTTTCTCCGTGGCGTCCACCTCCGACTTATCAAATGGATTACCATACCGTTTGTGGCGTCAATCCCTACACTAAGGTTCTTGGTCGCACTAAAGCAGTGGATCTAGGGTTTTCAAAACCAAAGGTTCTTGTTTTGTGTCGAACTTGGGTCAATGTATTCCGTTTCTATTATCTGTATACAATATGATCACTGATTTCAACCATTATCGGAAGAAATTACATCACCTTATCCCTAAGTATAAAACCTCAAACCCTAACCTCAATGCTCTATGCCCTAATCTCGAAACCGTAAAACCTTAAGCCTTAAGCCCTAAGCCCTAAGACTAAGCCTTTATTCATGAGGCCTAAGCCTAAAGCCCTAAGCCTTAAGCTTGAAGCTCTATATCCTAAGCCAAAAGCCCTAAGCCTTAGGCCTTAAGCAAAAAGCCCTAAGCCTTAGGCCTTAAGCAAAAAGCCCTAAGCTTAAAGCCCATCGACCTTAGCCCAAAGCCATAATCCCTAAGTCCTAAGTCTAAGCCCTAAGCCTATACCCTAAGCCTTAAGCCCATAGCCCTAAAACTTATGTTCAAAGCCCTAAGCCATAAGCCCCTAGCACTTAGCCATAAAACTTAAGCCCAAAGCCATAACTCAAAAGCCCTAACCCCAAATCCCTAATACCTAATCCCTAAGCCCTAATCTCGAAACCCTAAGCCCTATGCTCTCAGCCCAAGGATAAAGCCCTAAGGCCTAAGCCTAAAATTCTAAAACCTAAGCCTAAAGTCTTAATTTGTAATTCTTAAGCCCTAACAACTGACCCCTAATCCCAAAGGTCTATGCCATAAGCACTAATCCCGAAGGACCTAAGCCTTAAGGTTGATGCCCAAAGCACAAATCTCATAGCCCTAAGCCCTAAATCTTAAGCCTACGCCCTAAGCACAAAGCGTAAGCCCTAAGCACAAAACCCTAAGCCCAAAGCCCTAAATCTTAAGGTCTAACCCTTGAGCCCTAATCCCTAAGCCCTAAACCCCAAGCCCTAATTGTAAAGTCCTAAGCCCTAAGCCCTAAGCCATAAACCTAAACCCCTATACCTAAAGCCCTAACCTCAATGCCAAAAGCCCAAAGCTATAACCGTAAGCCCAAAGCCTAAGTAGAAAGCCCAAAGGCCAAGCTCTAGTCCCTAGCCTTTAGCATTGATCCCTAATAATAAGCACTAAGACCTAACCCCAAAACCCAAATCCTTTAGCCCAAATGCCTAAGCCCTAAGCCCAATCTCATAAGCCTTAAGTCGAAAGTCGAAAGCCCTAAGCCCTATTCCTAAACCATATGCCTAAGCCCTAAGCCCAAGCTCTAAGCCCAAGCTCTAAGCCCAAAGCTAAGCTCAAAGGTTAAATCCCTAAACTCTATGCTTAAAATTTGAAGCACTAAGCCCAAAACACTTAGGCCAAAGCCATAAATGATAGGCCCTAAGCCCTTAGCCCTAAACTAAAAGCCCTTAGCCCTTAGCTCAATGCCCTAAGACCTAAGCCCTAATCTCAAAACCATGAACCATAAACCCTAAGCCCAATGAAAAAAGACCGATGGCCTAAGCTCAAAATCATAAACCTTAAGCCCTAAGCCCTAAGCCTAAAATCACAAACTTTAAGCCCAAAGCCCTAAGAGCAAAGCTCATGCCCTAAGCCCAAAGCTCATGCCCTAAGCCCAAATTCCAACGCTCTAAGCCCAAAGTCCTAAATCATAAGCCCTAAGCCTTAAGACCTAATCCCAAAGCCCTAAACCTACCCCCTAATACTAAAGTCCTAAGCCCTAAGCACTAAGCTTTAAGCCCAAACCCCTATGCTCTAAGCCATAACCCTAAGCCCTATTCCCAAAGCTCTAAGCGCTACGTCGTAAGACCAAAGTTTAAAGCCCTAGGCCCAAAACACAAAGCACAAGCCCTAATCCCGAATTCCTAACTACAAAGCCTAAAGCCTTAACAAAAAAGCCCAAAGCCCAAAGCCCAAAGCACTTATCCCTAGCCCTAAGCACTAGGGCCTAATACGTAAGCCCTAAGCCTAAAGCTGAAGCTCTAATCCCTAGCCCTAAGCATTAAGCTCTAATACATAAGCCCTAAGCCCTTACCAAAAAATCTTAATACTTTAGCCGAAAGCCCTAAGAACAAAGTCATAAGGCTTTAGCCGAAAGTCGCAAGCAAAAACCCCTAAGCCCTAATTCCTAATCTCAAACCCCTGTATCATATACCCTAATTCCTAAGCCATATGCCATAGCCCTAAGCCCTAAGCTCTAAGTTGAATGTTTGAAACCCTAATACCTCTCCTCAAAATCCTAAGCATTGAGCCTAAAACCTTAATCTCACAGCCTAAACATTAAGCTCTAAGCTCAAAACCCTAAATCCTAACCCCTATGCCCTAATGCTTGACACCTAAGCCCAAAGCTCTAAGCACTAATCACGAAACCCTATGTCCTAAGCGCTAAGCCATAAGCCCAAAGCCCTAAGCCTTATCTCTAAGCCCTAAACCTTATGCCGTAAGTCATTACTGGTAAACACTAAGGCGTAAAGCCTTAGCTAGAAGTCCAAAGTTCTAAGCCCGGATAACTAAGCCCTTAGCCCAAAGCCCTTAGCCTTAAGCCTAAAGCCCTTAGCCCTAAGCCGAAAGACCTTAGGCCTAATCCCTAAGCACTTAGACCTAAGCCCAATGCCCAAAGGCCTATGCCATAAACATATGCCCTATGCCCTAAGTCTTAAGCCTAAATCCTTGAGGACTAAGCCTTAAGCCTAAAGTCCAAAGCTCTAAGCTCAAACTTCAGCCCTCAACCTAATGCCCTAAGAAAAGAGTTTAAAGCACTATGACCTAAGCCATAAGCCTAAAGTCTTAGGCCTTAAGCCCTAATACCTCAGCCTATATGCTTTGGGCCTTGCCCATAGCCCTGAACCTTATTCCTAAACCCAAAGCTAAAGCCCTAAGCCTTAATCCCTAGCTCCTGAGACCAAAGCTCTAAGCCTAAACCTTGATCTCGAAGCCCTAATTCCTAAGGCTTAAGCCTCAAACAAAATGCCCTTAGCTTAAAGCCCAAAAGCCTCATCCCAAAATAAGAATCCCAAGTCCTAAGTCCTAATCATTAAGCCCTTATTTAAAGCACAAAGCTCTAAACCCTAAGTTGAAGCCCTAAGGCATAAGCTTTAAGCCCTTAGCCATAGTACCTAAGCCCAAAGCCCTATCCCCGGAGCCCTAACATTCAAGCTCTAATTTTGAAACCCTATGCCTAATTCTCTAGTTTGTTATCCCTAAGCCCTAATGCTAGACACCTAGTTCAAAAGCTCTAGGCCCTAACCCCTAAGCCCTAGGCCCTAACCCCTAAGCCCTAGGTCGTAAGCCCTAAGCCCTAGGCCCTTAGCCCTAGGCGATAAGCCCTAAGCCCCAAGCCTTAAGCCCTAAGCCTTAAGCCCTAATCCCTAAGCACTAAGCCCTATGGCTTGAGTCCTAAGCCCTATGCCTTAAGCCCTAAGCCCTAAGCCATAAGTTGTAATCCCTGAGACGTAAGCCCTTAGCCCTAACCTTTACACTCTAAGCCCTAAGCTCAAAGAAAAAATCCCAAACTCCTAAATCCTAAGCCCTAAGCCTTGAGACTTAATCACAAAGATGTAAGCATTAGCTCTAAACCTAAAGTCTTAAGCCCTAATCCCTAAGCCTCAAGGTAAACACTCAAACCCCTATCCTCAAAGCCCTCACCAAAAGCCCAATGCCTAAAGCCTTAAGGGCTAAGCCCAAAGTTTAAAGATCTAAGCCCAAAGCACATAGCAAAAATCCCTAAGCCCTAAGCCATAATTCCTAACTCCAAAGCCTAAAGCATTGACCCTAAAACCAAGCATTAATCTATAGTCCATAAGCCCTAAGCACAAAGCCAAAAGCTCAAGCTCTAATCCCTGGCCCTAAGAATTATTGATACATAGGCCCTAAGCCTCTTCCCAAAACCATAATTAATAGCCCAAAGCTCTAAGCCTCAATCCAGCCAAAGCCCTAATCCTGAAAGTCGTAAGTTTATAGCCCTAAGCCTTAATGCATAATCCCAAACACCTAAATCCTATGCCAAAATTCCTAAGCCATACGCCTAAGCCCTAAGCCCAAAGCTTTAAGATCATAGTTCAAAGTCCTAAGCCCTCTACACAAAATCCTAAGCACTTGGCGCAAAACCCTAGGTCCTAAGCACCTGGGCCCCAAGCCTTATCCCATATGCCTAGCCCTAAGCCTTAAACCTTTTGTTTTTGAATAAAAAGGCCTTAGCCCTAAGCCCTAAACCCTAAGCCTATATTCCAAGACCTAAACCTCAAACCCCAAGCCTTTAGCTTAATCCCTAAGCCAAAGCCTTATTCCCTAAGCCTTTAACCCATAACATCAATTCCCCTAAGCTCGCCCTAATACCTAAGCCAAAGCCTTATTCCCTAATCCCTAAGCCCAAATCCATAAGCCCAAATCATAAACCCTAAGTCCTAAATCGTAAGTCCGAAGCTTAAAGCCCTAAAACCTAAGCTCAAAGCCCTAACATAATCCATAGTCCCTAAGCTCAAAGACCTAAACCTAAGTCCCAAAACCTGAATCTCAAAGCCTTAAGCTCTAAGACCTAAGCCCAAATCTAAGGTTTTGGGTCTTATGTTTTGAAATTTAGGTCTTTGTTTTTGAGTTTTGAGTTTTGACTTTCGTGTTTTGAGTTTTGGGTAGGCATTCGGGGTTTCGGTTTTGGTTTGAGGGTTTTCTAGGATCGAGATTAACCTAGGAGGGGGGGGTGATGGGGAAACTTCTACACAACTTCCAATACAGGGAGTCTGGAATCGTAAAAATAAGCAGACANGATTAATAAAATTTTACTCCGATGATTAAACTTTAATGAAATTCGTGCATACGGTTTACTCAATCTAAAGCTCTAATGCGGAAAAGATAAACAACTTATTAGAGTTTGAGAGAGAGAGAGATTGACAACCGATTGTTAATCAAACCTTTGAGCTCACTCCGATTGACTTACGGGTGTCAATCAAACCTTTACAGCGACTCTTTTTTAGGAGAGGCGTCACCCCTCTTACAAATTTTGGTCACAAAGTATGATATTCGAATTAACGGTTACTAACCGACTCTCTCAATCACCAAGTGAATATTCAAGATAGAAATACAAAGATTGAGAGAATGAAATGATTTTCTAAAAATTTGCAGCAATTCGGCTTTCATTTTTCTCTCTCGAGAATCCTACTTTCAATCGGCATTTCAGCAGCTATTTATAGATTTCGTTCTGCGCAGGCTGGATCGGTCGACATAAGTACGAGATCGGTCGACATAGATATAGCCGTTTAGACACAGTCAGAAATAGCAGTTGGGAGTTATCTCTTCTTTCTGCTTTTCATCGGTCGACATATCTTTTGATCGATCGACATAAGTTTTAGTGAGCTGCCGTTGGGAAGAGCTTCGGTCGACATAGATATGGCCTCTGGACATGTATGCGGTCGACACAATAGTTTAGCGGTCGACATAAATATGGCCTCTGGACATGTATGCAGTCGACATAATATTTCAGTGGTCGACATAAATATGGCCTCTGGACATGTATGCAGTCAACGCAATATTAGCCGTTCGACATAAGTGAAGCTTTTGTAACTTGTAGACTTCTTGTCTTGAATATCTTACGGTCGACACATTCTTATAGCGGTCGACATAACATTCTTCTCTTGTTAACTCATCGGTCGACATATAACGTAGCGGTCGACATAAGTAGGTTGCTGCCTGAAGATAGGTCGACATATATGAGAAACGGTCGACATAAGTTTATCCTCTGCCTGAGGATGGGTCGACATAACTGGTTAGCGGTCGACATAAGTTTATCCTCTATCTGAGGATGAGTTGACATAACTAATAATCGGTCGACATAACCTGTATCAGACTTAATAATTTCTACAAAACTTGTTAGACAAAAAAGGTACCCTTCGTTAAGGGTATTTCATATACATTGTTCAAATCAACTTCTCTTTAATGGTTAATCAATTATACAACATATTAATATTCATCATAAAAAAAATGGTTACTTTAATCGTAGTTAAAGCTAACAGGTTTGAGTTTCAGGTTTTTGGTTTCGAGTTTATGATTCGGGTTTCATGTTTCAGGTCATTTTTTGGTTTCATATTTTGGTGTTTGGGTTTTGGGTTTTGGGTCTCAGCTTCAAAGTTTATGTTTTAGTTTTCTAGTTTGATGTTTAGGTTTCTAGTTTTAAGGTTTGAGTTTTAGGTTTCGGGTTTCGGGTTATGGATCAGGTGACACAAAATGGAGGGGGGTTTAGATTGAGGAAGTGGGAGAAACAGAATAGGATATATGGAAAACGATAATCCGATAATTCAAGAATCTAGACTGAAATTTGGATGGCAATAACTCAACGATAAGATCGAGTTTCAGGCTGAAATTTTTAGTGGAACTCTAGAAAGACGATAGGTAAAAGTCTTCCAAAAATGAATTAAATCACATGGGTGGATCGGTCAAAATGTAATGGAACAGTAACAATGCTCAGCGGTGGCTGAAAATTGACAATCGGTGGAAGAAAAGAAATATCAAACGAATTCAACGATGGAAGAAGGAGCTTATGGACTTCAAGCTCACCCTATGACCTTAAAGAAGCTTGGAGACTTTGAATTAAAAAGAGAACCCTTGAAGAACTCAAGGTGGCCGGAGGAACTTCCAGCTGCCAGCTGAAAGTGGAAAATGCCCGATGAAGGGAGAGATGAAAAAATACTAAACTTCAAATTCCATATTGCCCTTACAATCACGCAATGGGGGAGGTTTTATCCGATGAGAAAAGTGGAAAAAAAGGAGGGAAAATTGAGGGCCAAAGGCATGCAATTTGCATGCTAGAAATTCAAATAAAGGAGGGAAAATTGGACCAATGAGATTGCAAGAATGTGAAAGCCACGTGATCTTGAATCTCCTCAGCCAATTTTCCCTTCTTCCTTGGCCCAAAATACCCTTCTCTTAGTAAAAAATTCCTCATGCAAAACCCCATGCAAGCATGAAAAAATAAACAAAAAAAAATCATAGCCGAGAATCCCTCTCGGGTTCTCCAAATATCCAACGTAAAATTCAAGTAAAAATTAAGCTAAAAATGTAATAAAATCCTTTCAATCCATGTAAATGCTGGTGAGTTGAGTCGTGGAACCCTTGATCAGTTTTTCATGGGACTCCAACTCGCCATACAACGTGATACTTCAATCGGGTTTGGGTTCCAGCTTGATTCCGGAGCTCTCGTTTTTTGGTTGAAAATCCACCTTTTTTCCACGCAAAATTATCATGTGTTTTGGCGTTGTTCGATCTTCCAAAGTTGGCTTAGAAATGTATAATTCTTCAATTAATTTTCCTGTAAAATTAACAAACATATTAGAAAAGTTCCGAGCTCGGTCTTGGGTGATTGCTCCGCTTTGCATGCCAATCCATGGCATGTCATCCTCCCCAGATTCTTGAGGATTTGATCTCAAATCCAGCGGAAAGTCATCTCCATCTTGTTCATCCTTATCAAATCAAGCAAAGTGAGAAAGATCTTAAACATTAAATGTGGCTGAAACTCCGTAAGCTCCCGGTAACTCGAGTTTGTATGTGTTTGGATTGATTTTTTTGACAATTTTGAAAGGACTGTCGGCTCTTGGTGATAGCTTTAAAGCTCTTTGATTCAGAAATCTTTCTTTTCGCAAGTGTAACCACACTAGATCCCCCACTTTGAAATTAATTTCTTTCCTACCTCGATTTGCATAGTTAGCATAATTCTCATCAGCCCTTTGGATAGACTTACTAACCTTCTCGTGCAATTTTTTTTATAATCTCGGCTTTCTTAGCACCTTCTGGATTGCTGATTTCCTTAGATGGAATGGGCAACAAATCTAGAGGAGTGAGGGGGTTAAAACCGTACACCACCTCAAAAGGGCTTGTTTGGGTAACACTATGAACGCTACGGTCGTATGCAAACTCAATATAAGGGAGTTGAAGGTCCCAATCTGAGAGTTTCTTATTTACCACGCTCCTTAGCAAAGTTCCCAACGTTCGGTTCACAACTTCCGTTTGTCCATCGGTTTGTGGATGGAATGAGGTGCTGAAAAGTAGTTTAGTTCAAATCCTTCTCCAAAGAGTCTTCCAAAAAGCGCTTAGAAATTTTGTATCTCGGTCCGAAACAATAGTCTTTTGTATCCCATGCAAACGAACCACTTCTTTGAAGTAAATCTCGGCCACATGATGTGCATCATTGGTTTTGGAGCAAGCTAAGAAGTGAGCCATCTTGTAGAACCGATCTACTACAACCATGATAGAGTCTTTGGACCTGTAAGTTCGAGGAAGACCGAGTATGAAATCCATACTAACCTCCATCCAAGGATGTCTCGGCATGGGAAGTGGGAGATACAAGCCATGAGGAAGCAATCGGCTCTTGGCTTTCTTACATATAATGCACTTTTCTATAATTCGATGTATATCCCGAAACAAGTGTGGCCAATAGAAATGCTCTTTAAGAGCCTCCAAAGTTTTTTCTCTCCAAAATGGCTGGCCAACCCTCCACCATGAGCTTCTTTGATAAGGGAATCCTGGAGGCCACCACTTGGAATACATAACTTTCCTCCTTTAAAAAGGAATCCATCAATGAGGTAATATCCGTAATCCACCTTGGTGGTACTCAACTCATACCACTTGCTGAAATCTTGGTCATCTTTATATGCTTCCTTAATCCATTCAAAACCAGGAATTTAGTGGATAATTCGGTTAGAAGGACATACCTCCTCGATAGTGCGTCGGCGACCACGTTTACTTCACCCTTCTTGTATTTGATTATATATGGATATCTCTCAAGAAACTCCACCCATTTGACATGCCTTCTATTCAGCTTGCCTTGGCTTTTAATGTGCCTAAAAGCTTGATGATTCGAGTGAATAATAAATTCTTTAGATAACAAATAATGTTGCATACCTCGATTGCTTGAATTACCGCATATAACTCTTTGTCATAGGTCGAATAATTTAGGGTAGCTCCCTTGAGTTTCTCACTAAAATATGCAAGTGGTCTTCCTTCTTGCATAAGGACAACACCTATCCCGACTCCGGAAGCATCACATTCCACTTCAAAAACTTTATTGAAATCGGGAAGGCCTAACACGGGTGCATTGCAAAGCTTGTGCTTAATGAGTTCAAAACTCTTTTGACAATTTGGTGTCCATTTGAAATCTCTTTCCTTCTTAGTGCAATCCATCAAAGGGGCCACAATGAAGCTAAAACCATGAATGACGGGTTTAAGTTTTCAAGGTTTAAGGTTTGGGTTTTGGGTCTCGGGTTTCGGGTTTCGAAGTTAGGGTTCATTTTACTTGTTTCGGAGTTTGAGTTTTGAGTTTTGGGTTTCAATTTTTTCGTTACAGGGTTCAAGTTTGGGTTTTTGGGTTTCGTAGTTTAAGGTTTTGTTTTGGGTTCGTTGTTTGGGTTCAGGTTTCGGGTTTTGGGTTTTAGGTTTCAGGTTTTAGACGTTGGGTTTAGGGTTTGAGGTCCAAGTTTTGGTTCTCGAGGTTTGAATTCGGATTTTTGGTTTTAAGGTTTGGGTTTCGGGTTGTTGCCTTAAGCCCTAACACATAAGCCAAAAGAACTAAGCGGAAAGCCATAAACCTGAATCCCTATACCGAAGCTCTAGTTCCTATGCTAGACGCCCAAAGCCTGTAGCTCTAAGCCATAAGCTCTGATCCCCAAGCCTAGAGCCCTAATAACTAAGCTCGAAGACTACTACCCTAACGCCAAAGCACAAGGCCCTACACTTAAAGCTTTAAGCCAAAAGCGCTTAACGCCAAACCTAAGCCCTAAGCCCAAAGCCCTAAACTTAAGCCCAAACCCTTAGCCCAAAGTCCTAATCCCTTAGGCCTAATATCTATGCTCAAAGCCCTAATCCATAAACCCTAATCCCAAAGCCTTAAGCCCTAAGCCATAAGCCCTAACAATAAAGCCAAAAGCCCTTAGCCCAAAGTCCTAACGCTTAATCCTAAATCCCTAAGCCCTAAGCCCTAAGTCATAGGCCAAAAGTCATTGGCCCAAAGTCCTAACGCTTAATCCTAAATCCAGTTTTGGGGTTCGGGTTATAGGTTTTGTGTTTGGGTTTTGGGTTTTGAGTTTTTGGTTTTGGGTTTCAAGATTTGAATTTTTGGTTTTATGTTTGAGTTTGGGGTATCGAGGTTCGAGTTTTGGGAGTTGGAATTTTGGTTTGTGGTTCGGGTTACCGGTTTAAGTTTTCAATGTTTGGGTTTCAGGATTTGGGTTTCGAGTTTTAAGTTTTGGGTTTCATGTTTTAGGTTTAGGATTTGGGTTTCGCATTTTGGGATTTTTTTTTCGGGTTTCTTGGTTTGGGTTTTAGGTTTCGGGTTTTGTGTTTAGGTTTTGGGTTTCGTGCTTTAGGTTTCATATTTTGGGTTTCCGGTTTTATGTTTCGGGTTTTGGGTTTCAGGGTTTTTTTTATTTTAAGTTTTTGATAATGGGTTTCAGGTTTCGGGTTATGGGTATTAGGTTTTGGAGTCTGGGTTTTGGGTTTTAGGGTTTGGGTTTTGGGTCTCATGTTTCGGATTTCGAATTTAGGGTTCATTTTACGTGTTTCGGAGTTTGAGTTTTGGGTTTCAATTTTTTCGTTAGAGGGTTCAGGTATGGGATTTTGGGTTTCAGGGTTTAAGGTTTTCTTTTGGGTTTTGTGTTTGGGTTTTTCGTTTTGAGGTTTGAATTTGGGTTCAGGTTTTGGGTTTTGGGTTTCAGGTTTCGGGTTTCCGGTGTTGGGTTTACGGTTTTCTCGCAGTTCAAAGTTCATCTTTCAAGTTTAGGGTTCGGATTTAAGGTTTTGAGTTTAAGGTTTCAGGATTCTAGTTTAGGGTTCGAGGTTTAAATTTGGGTTTCGAATTTTGGTTTTCAGGTTTTAGGGTTCAGGTTTTGGCTTTCAAATTTTTGGTTTCTGGTTCAATTTTTGGGTTTAGGGTTTCGATGTTCGAGTTTCAAGTTTTGGGTTTAACTTTCGGGGTTACGGGTTTTGTGCTTCGGTTTTAGATTTTGGGTTTTGGGATTTGGCTTTTAAGTATTAGGTTTCGAGTTTTGAGTTTCATGGTTCGGGTTTTACAATTTGGGTTTCTTGTTTCAGGTTTCGGGTTTCAGGTTTCATGTGTTGGGTTTTGAGGTTTGGGTTCAGATGTTGGGTTTCGTTTCGGGTTGTAGGTTCAAGGTTTCGATTTTGGGTTTCAGGTTTCGGGTTTGAGGGTTCAATTTTTGAGTCTCTGGTTTCACGTTTTTGGATTTGGGTCTTAGGTTTCAGGTTTTGGAGTTTAGGTTTCCGGTTACGGCTTTTAGAGTTTGGTTTTTGTGTTTTTGCATTCAAGTTTCGAGTCTTGGGTTTTAGGTTTAGGGGTTCGAGTTTTGGGTTTTAGTTTTTGGGTTTTAGATTTCGAGTTTTGGGTTTCGAGTTTTAAGTTTCAGATTTTGGGTTTCAAGTTTCGTGTTTTGTGTTCCGTGTCTTGGATTTTAGGTATCCTATTTGCATTTTGGGTTTCCAGTTTAGGGCTTAGGGTTCGGGTTTAGGGTTTTAGGTTTTACATTAGGATTTTGGGTTTAGGGTTCGGGGGTCAGGGTTTGTTCCACATTTTTTTTTTCAGGTTTCATGTTTTGGTTCCAGGGGTTTAGGTTTCATGTTTTGGGTTTCAAGTTAAGGGTTTGTTTTTTTGAGTTTTGGAATTCGAGTTTTTTGTTTTAGCTTTTGAGTTTTTGTTTTTGTCTTTCAGGGTTCAAGGTTCAAGGTTCGGTGTTCGAAATTTTGGTTTTGGGCTTCAGCATTCAAATTTCGAGTTCTACCTTTTGGGGTTTGGGTTTCAAGTATTAAATTTTGGGTTTTGAGTTTTAGGTTTCGGGTTTCGAGCTTCGGTTTTTGATTTTTGGGTTTTGGGGTTTAAGGTTCAGGATTTGGGATCAGAGCTCGGGTTTTGGGTTTTGAGGTTTAAATTAAGACTTTGTGTTTTAAGGTTTAGGTTGGTTTCTTGGTTTGTGTTTCGAGTGTTTGGTTCGCGTTTTGGGTGTCAAGGTTCGAGTTTCCGGTATTGTGTTTCAGGTTTTTGAGTTTTGAGGTTTAGTTTTTAGGGTTTCAGGTTTTTGCTTTTAGGTTTTAGGTTTTGGTTTTTGTGTTTAAGGTTTCGTGTGGCGTTTTGGGTTTTGAGGTTTTATTTTGAGTTTTGGGTTTTAGGTTTTGAGTTTCAGCTTTTAGTGTTCGCTTTTTGTGTTTTGGGGTTCAAGTTTCGAGTCTTGGGTTTTATGTTTTGGTATAAGTTTAGGTTTCGAGAACAAAAAACATGAAACCCAAAATCGAAAACCAGAAACCCAAAACTCAAAACTCAAAACCTGAAACCCAAAACCCAAAACCCAAAACCTGAAACTTGACAATCAAGCCCCAAAACCTAAACCCCAAAACCAAAACCTGAAACCTGACAATCAAGCCCCAAAACCAAAACCCCAAAACCAAAACCTGAAACATAAAACCCGAAACATAAAACCGTAAACATGAAACTCGAAACCCAAACCCCGAAACCCAATACCTGAAACTAGAAACTTGAAAAATGAAACCCTCAACTAGAAACTTGAAACCCAATACCTGAAACTAGAAACCCAAAACTCAAAACTCGAAACTCGAAACCCAAAACCTGAAACTCGAAACCCAAAATGCAAATAAATAATAAGAAACCCAAAACCCAAGCAATGAATTCCCGATTTCAAAAACCCAAAACGAAAAACTTGTAACCCAAAATGTCTAGGTTTCAGGTTTCGGCTTTGAGGGTTCCATTTTTGAGTATCTGGTTTTAGGTTTTTGGATTCGGGTTTTAGGTTTCAGGTTTTGGAGTTTGGGTTTCGCTTTTGGAGTTTAGTTTTTGTGTTTTTAGGTTCAAGTTTCGAGTCTTGGGTTTTAGGTTTTGGGGTTCGAGTTTTGGGTTTTGGGTTTCGAGTTTTGGGTTTCAGGTTTTGGGTTTCAAGTTTCGTGTTTTGGGTTCCGTGTCTTAGAATTTAGGTATCTTGTTTGCATTTTGGGTTTCAAGTTTAGGTCTTACGGTTCGGGCTTTGGGTTTCAAGTTTCAGGTTTAGGACTTTGGGTTTAGGGTTCGGGGTTAATTGTTTGTTTCACGTTTTTTTTCAGGTTTCGTGTTTTGGTTCTAGAGGTTTAGGTTTCATGTTTTGGGTTTCAAGTTTAGCATTTGTTTTTTGAGTTTCAGAATTTGAGTTTTTTTTTAACTTTTGAGTTTTTGTTTTCGTGTTTTGGGGTTCAAGGTTTAAGGTTCGGGGTTCGAAATTTGGGTTTTTGGGTTCAGCATTCAAATTTCGAGTTCTGCCTTTTGGGGTTCGGGTTTCAAGTATTAAATTTTGGGTTTTGCATTTCAGGTTTCTTGTTTTAGGTTTCAGGTTTTGAGCTTCGGTTTTCTATTTTTGGGTTTTAAGGTTTAAGGTTCGGGATTTGAGTTATGAGCTTGGGTTTTTTGTTTTGAGGTTTGAATTCAGATTTCGTGTTTTAAGGTGTAGGTTTTGGGTTTCTTGGTTTGGATTTCAAGTGTTTGGTTCGTGTTTTGGGTGTCAAGGTTCGAGTTTCCGGCATTGTGTTTCAGGTTTTTGAGTTTTGAGGTTCGGTTTTTGGGTTTTAGGTTTCAAGTGTTTGGTTTCGAGGTTTGGGTTTGAGGTTTTGGGTTTTGTTTCGGGTTCTGGTTGTAGGTTCAAGGTTCGGATTTTGGGTTTTAGGTTTGGGGAGGATTCAATTTTTGAGTCTTTGGTTTCGGGTTTGAGGGTTCAATTTTTGAGTCTTTGGTTTCAAGTTTTTGATTTGGATTTTAGGACGACCAGTCGGTTAACAGCCGACCGCTTAACCACTAAGCTACTGAGGAACAATAGGAAATTAGATCTCATAGAGTTCAATTCCTGTTCTCAACCCATGACCAATATGAGCTCGAGGTTTCCTTCGTAACTCCCGGAACTTCTTTATAGTGGACCCCTTCCATGCCTCATTTGATAAAGAACCCAAAAGTGGATAGGTTAATTTTTATGGATCCATCCCCCCGAGGAACTGTACATGATAATTTTTCATCATCCAACTCGAGCACAAGACTCGAAACAAAAAACTCAAACCCAAAAACCCAAAACTTGAAACTCGAAACACAAACCCTAACTCTGAACCCTGAAACCCAAAACATGAAACTAAAAACTCAAAAGACGAAAAACCTAAAAATGAAACTCAAAACCCGAAACCCAAAACCCAAAATTTAAACCCTGGTTCCCGATACCTGAACCCTAAATCCAAAACTAAAAACTCAAAAGTTGAAAGTCGAAAGTCGAAAGTCGAAACCTAAAACCTTAAAACAAAACCTCGAAACCCAAAACTCAAAACCCAAAACACGAAACCCAAAACATAAATTTGAACCTGGAAACCCAAAACACGAAACTCAAAACCCTAAAACCGAAAAACCAAAACCACAGTTCTGAACCCTAAAACCCAAAACCCAAACCTCAAACTCTGAAACTTGAAAGCCAAAAAGTGAAACCTGAAATCTATAACCCAAAACCCAAGACCCAAAACTTGAAACTTGAAACCCAAAACCCAAAACCCAAAACCCAAAACCCTCAAACCCTCAAACTTTAAAATCATAAAACCCTCAAACCATAAACCCTAAATCCTAAACATGAGACCAAAAAAATGAAAATTGAAACTTAAAAACCAAAACCTGAACCTCGAAACTCGAAAACCAGAACCTGACCCACGAAACTAAAAACCCAAAACCCGAAACTTGGAACCCAAAATTCAAAACCTGAAACCCGAACCCCAAAACTGAAACCAAAATCCTTAACCCAAAACTTGAAATCCAAAAATAGAATCCTAAAACCTTAAACCTTAAACATGAAACCTGGAACTTGAAACACAAAATCAGAACCCTATAACTTAAAACCCGAAACCGAATACTCAAAACACAAAACCCAAAACCGGAACACCAAAACGTAAAACCTAAAACCCAAAACCCAAAATTAAAAACTTGAACCCCAAAATCCAAAACCTAACACTCAAACCTAGCAACCCAAAACACGAACCCTAAACTAGAAACCCAATACCCAAAAACCTAAACCCGAGACCGAAAATCCAAAATACAAACCCAAAAACCCAAAACTGAAACCTTGAACCCGAAACTTAGATCAAAAATCGTAAACTCAACACCCAAATTTAAACCCAAAACTTGAAACTTGCAACCAAAAACCCAAAATCCAAAACTCAAAACCCAAAACCCAAAATCCGAACACCAAAACCCAAAATCACAGCTTCAAACTCAAAACCTAAAACACAAACCCTGAAACCTAAAACTTTAATACTGAATTAAAATTTTGCAACACAAAATCCAAACCTTGAACCTCATAACCTGAAACCAAAAACCCAAAAATTGAAACTCAAAACCTGAAATAGAAAACCAAAAACCCAAAACCCAAAACCCGAACCGCAAACATTAAAAAACAAAAATTGAAAACCTGAAACCTGAACCCCAAAACCCAAATCCTTAATTGGGTCTTAGGACATTAGCCCTAAGGACTAAGCTCTAAGCTTGAATCCTAAAGCCAAAAGCCCTAAGCCAAAAGCCCTAAGACTAAATTACAAAGCGTTAAGTCCTTAACAAAAAGTCCTAATCCCTATGTCCTAAGGCCTAAGCCCTAATCCTTAAAACCTAAGCCCAAAGCGATAACCCCTAAGCCCTTCAGCTTAATCCCTAAGTCCCAAGCTTAAGATCAAATTCTTAAGCCTTAAGCCCTAAAACATAAGCCTAAAAACCTAAGCGCAAAGCCCTAAACCTGAATCCCTAAACTGAAGCCCTAGTTCCTAAGCCAAAAGCCCAAAGCCTAAAGCTCTAAGCCATAAGCTAGAGCCCTAAGATTTAAGCCCTAAGCCTAGTACCCTAAGCCCAAAGCACAAGGCCCTACGTAAAATGCTTAAAGCCAAAAGTGGTCAATGTCCAGCCTTAAGCCCTAAGCCCAAAGCCCTAAACCTAAGCCCAAACTCTTAGCCCAAAGTCCTAATTACTTAGCCTTAATACCTAAGCCTAAAGACCTAAGCCTTAGTCCTAATCCCAAAGCCCAAAAGCCTAAAGACGAGAGCCATAACCACTAAGCATAAAGCCCTAAGTTGTACGACCTAAGCCTTATACTGTGACAATTAGGACTAAAGCCGAAATCCCTAATGCTTAAGTCAAATACACTAAGCCCAAAGCCCAAAGCCCAAAGCCCAAAGCCCTAAGCCATATGTCGTGAGTCCTGAGTTGTAAGCCCTGAGGATAAAGGTTCAAAACCAAAGCCCAATGCCCTATGCCCTAATCACAATGCCCTAAACCCTAAGCTCAATCGCTAAGCTTAAGCCACAAGCCATAAGCCTTAACCATGAAGCTTAAAGCCCTTAGCCCAAAGGCCTAACGCATAATCCTAAATCCCTAAGCCCTAAGCCTTAAGCATAAAGCCTAACCGTAAGCCATAGACCCAAAGCCCTAAGCCATAATTCAAAAGCCCTAGGCCAAAAATCAAAGCCATAAAACCTAAGCCCTAGGTCCTGACATCTAAGCCCAAAGCCCTTAGTCCTAAGACTTAAGCCCTTAGTCCAAAGCCATTATTGTTGACCCTAAAGACCAAAGCCTTAAGCATATGCCCTATTCCCTAGGTCTTAAGCCATTAGCGTTAAGCCCAAAGTCCAAAGACAAAAGTCAAAAGTCCTAAGACCAAAATTTAAAGCCTTAACTCATCAGCCAAAAGTCTGAAGCCCTAAGCCTAAAGCCCCAAGTCTTATGTAACAACCCTCATTATTATTTTGAGAAATTAGACTTTTAAATGAAAAGTGTTTATTTGAAGTCGGGATAGAAAACAAGAGTTGAAAATCAGGAGTGTTAGAACTGGTTTCGGAATTATGCGTAATGCATGAACTAGTCCATTGTTATGGGAGCATATAACAATGGACTTTGTTGTGGGATTACCGAAAACGACAAAGGGGCACGATGCCATTTGGGTAGTTGTTGATAGATTGACAAAGTCA
>QAOC01045639.1:0-39609 GCA_003255005.1 Begonia fuchsioides
TTCATATCAAATATGGAAGCATTTGACACGCAACAAAATGCAAGCCAAGTAATTATATTGCAAAACTAGCAGAAATTTCTTTATTCCGTGGCGACACATCAAAGCCCGAAGTCTTTATAAAGAGAGAATCTAAGAATTCCCTAGGACTTTCAGTAGCACTACTACCAATTGGGCTACTAGGAACGCTTTTAGCAGATTCAGGTTCACTTTTTGTATTTTTTGTTCCATTTGCTACAACTGCTTCATCAGTAATATAAGGCTTTTCTCCGTTGGCTTCAGCATCGGATAAGGCTGCTATTCCTGTAGTGCCAACAGCCAAACTTTGCTCATTTTGAATGGACTTTGGTTTCTCTTTAGGAGGAGCCAACACATTTTGCACATTAAGTGTAAGCTCCTTCACAAAAGTAAATCCTGAAAAGTGGAAATTAAAAACAACTCAACATACTGAAGCTGTAAATAACCGAAAATAGACAGAAGAATCCAAGCTGACATTAAGGAGATGCTGTATTAATTCTAACCCACAGGACACTGGAAAAACTCAGAAGTATACCATAAACCATCAACAGCAGAGAACCAATAGACAGGCAGGATCAGGAGGCTAAGATTATTTTCGGACCAGAAGAGGACTAAGGAGATTTTTTGAAGAAGACTGTATTAAGGATCATATCAAGATATCACAGTTTGGAGCTGGACAATACATCGAATTGAAGCCACTGAGGACTGGAACATCTTTCAACCTTTAATATGGATGATCTTTGTGAAAAATATTACCCCCAAGATGAATTTCAGCTCCTTTAAATTTTGTTAACTTGGAGTTAGTTCTTGGCCTGAGCCTCCGTTAAAATGGCTAACTTAGAAGTTAAGTCCATGTTTAGACATTTAAGCCATCGTTCTGGCACAAGTCTAAGATGCCTTGTATGTTGAACAACCCATCAGTATCCTCGCTCCTATCCAATTCTCCTTAAAATTTATATTCTTTGCTTTCGGAAATCCCCCAAGAAGGTTTTATCTTCGTTCTATAATTCATCAGAAAATTTACTGCAGTATCTTTCTTTGAAAAGTATAATACGTTGTACCTTCATCTTCAAACTTGTCCCATTCTTCATCCCAATCGGCAGAGCCTTCTTGGATACCAGGTTGCCAACCTTTTTCACAAAAAAAAAAAAACTTTAGTAGAACAAGGCATTTATAATTAGCCTAATTAGCCGCATGATATTTGATAAAAATATGACCAGGTTAGGAATCCCTACACTATCTTCTTCAAACAAAATTATAAAAGAAAAAGAAAACTAAAAGCAAATAATATGACCCTCATGTACTACTTACTATTATCAAAAGAAAATTTGCACACCAATACATTGCCAAGAAAACTTCTGATCTGAGAAGCTTTCAAGGTGCACATAAGTTTGGGAACAATAGTTTCTTTCTCATTGCCATAAATGAGATTAAATAGTCACTATTTTTCAAAGTGCACCCAAAGGAAATAAACAAAACATATAGTCTCTTTTAGATCAGAAAAATCATTAGAAGAATATATTACATCCATAATAATTTACAACTAATACGATCTTCTTCTGAAGATTTATCCTTGGATCGAGTAACAACAACCCCCGTCTCGTCATTGAGAGAATCATAAAGAATTTGAAAGAGAGAAAGGAAGAGAAATAAGCAAAAATTAAAAATAAATTTTACTCATTATTCATGTTCTTCATAAGATTACAACATCTTAAATAAAATAAATTTAACCTAGTTTAAATAAGAAAATATTAAATAAGAAAGTAATCCTACTATGAAATATAAAATTATAATTAAAAACTATAAATTTTGTTTATTGTAATATTGTTTTCTAATAAAAGAATCTACGGGCATGCTTATAACAATAATAGGTTAACATAAGTGACCATTTAAACAGAGGGGGGAAGAAAATTTCAAAAAATTTCAAAAGGTCAACGGGGATAAAAATTTGAGATCTCTGAATAAGTCAATGCTAAATACACATAATCATTTATTATGAAGACCATTCCTGTCCCAGTAAGTTTAAAGACTCAATAATAAATAATGATGTGAGAAAAGCTTACCAAAAGGAAGTTCAGTTAAAGTAGTTGGCTTTGTTCGCAATCCATAAGTCTTGCAACGCTCATTGAGTATTTTCACTAACTCATCAATATCTGACTGTAAACGATCAGCACGAACCTGAAGAATTTATTTAGATGTGAGAATAAAATCTCAAAGACAGTACTGGTCAACAAAATAAAATATACCTGAATATCATCAGCATTGCTATCTTGGTCCAGTTTGATAATAGCCTGGTAATACTCCATCTTCCTCTCCTAAAGAAAAGAAAATAACTTATTGAACAGATACGGCAGTACTTTGGCATGTTTTCTAATTTTTAACAAGTGAAAAAGCCATGAAATTGGACGATAATTTAATCATTCACTGCTAGTGCTTCCTACTTGTATATCTCGAAAGGTTGCTTCTTCAATAGTTAACTTGGAAGCGACATCTCCAATTTGTTTATACTTCTCTTCGTATTTCTTCGCAAGGGAATCGACCTGAGACAAACACAAAGTTGACTAACTCAACAAAGACATTGAACACATAAGAGTTAAGAGGCAACCAAAAAATACCTCACGTTTATCTGCTGACACCCGTTCCGTGATCTCATTAAGGCGATTGTCACATCTACTCTTGTAAAGAATCTTATATGTAAAAAAGAAGAATTAAGTCATGGTATAAAATAACAAATGATTAAGCACAAATAGTTCTGCTTAGAAAGCATGAGTGTACGAAAGCTGCCCAAAAGAGGATTTTTGAAGATAGCATAGACCAAATAAGTATTTAAAGTGGAAGCACAAGGAAAGGACACATTGATATCATATATATGCATCAAAACTAAAGCGTGTAAACCAGGAACTACCAAAATAATATTATCTGGAAATAATTGTGTTCTTACAGTATGAAAAAACCATCGGAGATTTCCCACTTCCATAAAGTCATTGTACAATTTTTACCCTATTTGAAGTTATTTTTTGCTTAGGAGTAAAACCATAGTCGTCTTTTGTCAAAAGATGAAAATTCATTCCACCAGTTTCAATACAAAATGACAGCATAGAGGATAAATGCTCAAGAGCAACGAGAAAAAAGAAGAAAGGCCATAAGATAAATTAGATGCTTACAAGTTCCTGCATTTTTGCACGGTAAAATTCAATTTTCTTTTTAGATTCCATAATTTCTTTCTCCAATTCTTCAACCTGCAGACGATAAAACAAACCATGTAAACAAATGATTGGCGAAATGTTCATAAAAAACAAAAGCAAATATATTGCTTTCACAGACATGAAATAATGTCAAACTAGGAGGTCACCACTGTGGCATGATTTCAAGGTTGTCGGTTTATCAACCATGAGAACATATGGAAACATAATCATGGCCCAATTACAATAATATAACAAAAGTTTTTAGCGTAAAGGGAAGAAGAGACAGAAAGGGCGGGAGAGACAAATGAGTGCCTTTTTCTCAGCATCTGTAGCCTCTTGGAACTTTATGTTGAGTGAGTTCTGCTCCTCTGTACTAAGCTGGTTTACCAGATGTTTTTCCAATACTGGCACTTTTGATTTCTGCTCCTTAATCTGTAACCCTTCTTCTGCGCTGGGTACAGAAGGTAGAACTGAATGCCTGACTATACCACTGGCTGAGTGAGTATCAGCAGCAGAAACACCTTTCTGCTGCTGGAATTCTTCAATTAAAAAAAAGGAATATTATATCAACAAATATAGTAGCCAATAGCAGATAAGTTGTTCACAGCTAATCAATACCAGATCTAGTTCCCCAAGCAGCACTATTACTGTTTGTCATAGGAGTGCTATTAGGAAAATGAGGCATGACATTGCTCGGAAATGCTGCTGGAAGAGGACGACCTTCCCTGTACCTCTCCATTAAATATAGAGCAATGCAGAACTCCCTGAGAGAAAGCATGCTATCATTATCTTGATCGGATAAGTCCCACACCTGCTTTAATATCTCTGACAGATATAAAGTGGTTTATAACAGTGAGAAATATGTCCTGAACAATTAACAATAACTTCAAAAGTAACTTTCATGACAACATGAAAGTTCATATAAAGCATAAGGTAAAGTTAATCTGAAGATCATTAGAAAACATAACGTAGGAAACAACGTGACATTATCCTACAAACCAATAAATCTACACGACTGAATGGACACTTTGAATGTCATATTACTACTAAGATCAAGTTCATAGGACTAATTTCAAAAAATTAAATAGAGCATTTTATACTTGGATTTTAAAATTATCGCACTTTGAATTCAAAGAAACACTCCTAAGTTTAACATCAATCCCATTTGAATTCCAAATAATTCTCATGGCCGCATGGACACTTGAATGCCATACTGAAAACTAAGATGAAGTTGATAAAACTAATTTCAAAAAAATTAATAAAGCACATTTGAATGGAACATTAACAATATCGCTTTTTTGTAATCCAAAGCGGCGCATATAATTTTAATATGACATCCAGCAACCAAGACTCGGTGCTGGTACCCCATCTCAAAGGATGCAATATCTGATAGTTTTTACTGCTTGGATATAATAAAGAATGGAAGTATTAGAAATTAGCATAAATGAGAGAAACAGTTACTCCTTTAGATCTTCAAGAGGGTTAGCGCTCTCAGTGTCTACAACTTACACCTTACACAAAATGTCAACCAGGAAAAAGAAAGTAAAAAAAAAGTTGTCATAAATGATCCATTGCTATTCTTCATTGATAATAGTTTACCTCTTGGCATTCTCCAACTCAAAAACAAATCACGCGCTTCTGCCCCTGTAATTTTTCCATCTCTATCTTTGTCAACTTCAACAAACACTTTGGTATACTTCTGAACATCATTCTGTGTCATGCTAGGCCATGGATGTGCAGACTGACTGGAAACAGAGACCTCAGACCCAGGAGAAAGTCCAGACAAAGAAGGATGAGTTAAGACATGTTTATTTGACCTGAAAACTACCTGAGGCTGCTTGAGATGACCACCATCAGGTGGCTTCGAGAATGTAGTCCCAGTAGAATCAGCACTTGGCCTTAATGAAGAATGCATCCCAGGTTGTCTTGAAATATTGGCCGATAAAATGCCCCCGGAAGGTGAATCCTGCCTTGTGGGAGGTGGAGTAGCAGAAAAGACATCATCTCCGAAAAATGAGTGTGAAGCAACACCATTGCCAGAAATTCCTACTATTCTGGAATCCTTAGCCGGTAGTCCAGAAGGTCTTATCCCAAAGGATGGAGGTCTAGGTGGTAGTGCAGCCATGGACACTGAGGTTGATACTCCTAAGCCAAGTTGGGAAGGGGAAGACGTAACTTCTTTGTCAGGAACTTGCACGGACGCGGACATTCCCTGAACTCCAACTCGTCCACCATCCCAATCAGTCGACACGCTAGTGCTTGTAGAGGAATCTCTTCCAACAATGCCACTTTCTGGAAATCCTTGTGAGCCAGTAATTTGGACAGGTATGGAATTGGCCAAGGATGTTGATTGTGGTGCCCTTATTAATTGATTCGCTTGAAAGGAAACTTGTTGCTGATTTATACCAACACCTGAAGCAACTTGCGGTCCTCTAAATGTAATGTTTTGGGAGGATGTTGGAGCGCCAGTCCCAATGTGAGAGGGAGTTGATGCTGGAACAAGATTAGGCTGAGATGGTGGCATGGCTGTTACATTCATTTGTGGTGCTGGTATTTTGGCTGAAGCCGGCCCATATAGTGCTGTTTTTACAATTTCAGGAGTTAGTTCAAACTTTTTTTGTGCAACCGTAGTCAGTTTGAGGGCGTTATAAAACTCTGATCGACCAAGGAAACCAAGCTGCTTAGGATCAGCCATTGCCCATATCTGCAGATGAAGTAACAGACAGATATAAAAACATGTAACAACGTTTTGCACACGAGAATAATATTTCACAAGATATAAATAAATCGGTCACAGTCTCTAATCCCAAAGCCAATAGCAATAAAGCTGTTGCGGTAAACTCCTAACGATGAATAAAATTCCCATTTGTGATGAAAAAATCATACAATATAGGATAGCATTTTGGATGGAAATAACTATTACCAAGGTATAAATAAATGACAAACCAACTTGGATGGTAGTTATATTTTCAGTGATAAAAAAGTCTATAATTAATGTGGGAAAATATAAAAAATATCTCAAGCTAGGAAAAAAGCTAAAAAGTCACTATCTTACATAAAAGCAGTATAAATGAATATATTAACAGTTCAAGAAGTTTTGACGAACATGCTTAGAGTTGGACCCCCTGGTAAAAATAACACTATGCTGCAATTAAAGGACAAGATGCAAAGGAGAAAATGAAAATCTGGTCCAATTGTAACTCTCCTGCTTGGTATGCATATTGTTTATCAACTTCATCCGAGAAGAGCAAAATTATAGAGTATCTACAACAACGAGCACATTGATTGGAACATAATTACGCAAACAAAAGTTCACATAAAATCTACAAGCGAAAACTAACAGCTAAGTTACAAGTTAATAAAAACTATACTCAACATGATTCCGACCTCACTCCCAGCTATAAACAGTCATCTAACTCATATAAAATAAAGTAAAAGCTCGCACTAGCAGAAAGAAGAGCTCATCGAAATATCCACTGAGCTCCATAGCAACGATCTAGATACCTGCGCAAGGACCTGTTTAGACAATCCAGAGCCTTGGAAGAAAATGACAGCTTCAGCAGCACTAATACGGCCATCCCGGTCCAAATCAGCTCGCTGAAAATATGCATCAAATAGATCCGTATTCGGCATCGCCGGATTCTAGCAAACGCAATCCGTTCTTGAATCAATAAAAATGAAAACCCCGAAGTACAGCAGAAAAATGATGATCCCGAGATGGATCAGCACCGAATGGAAGCTGCAATCCAAATACGCACGTACAAGAAAAGAATTACGGACCTCTGAGATTTCTAGGACCGACTAGTCTTATTCCGGTTCAGGAAAAAAAAAAGAAGAACACGGAGAAGAGTAAACCCGATGGATCGCACATCGACGAAATTCGTCGGGTTTGAAATGACAGTTTCTCTTTTTCGTGCGTGATAATTACGAAACTGCCATATTTCTTCGCGGAGCCACCGGTTACACATGTTTCCACATGGCTCGATCAATGCCACATTATTATCGTAACATATATTTAGATTAATTTATTAATATTTAAAATTAAAGTCCGTATTTAACTTTTTAATTGATACAATTGATTTTAAGATAAAAAATTAAAAANTTGATTTTTTTTTTTTTTAATTTTTGTGTTTATTTAATTTAGCTAGATAAATTTTATCTAACTTGAAATTATTATTATACATTTATGGATTAATGTCTGGGTCTTAAATTTATACAGAAATTCAGACAAAAATTCAGTAATAAAAATAAATTCAGTAATAAAAATAAATTCAGACAAAAAACAAACAATTTACACCAAAACGTACAAAAAATATGATTAATGTCTGGGTCTTAAATTTATACAACAATTTAAGACCCAGACAGCTCTATAGAGGAGTATTATATGATTATTCAAGTGCCTTAAATGGAACCTATATGTCACGTTTCTATGGATCTTAAATTAACTCAATTTGTCACAATTGGAGTAGCTTTTCTTCATTCATATGAACATTAAATCTACTCACAGTTTATGGATGCCCCAAAAGCCGCTCCACGGCACCATGGACGTTCCCTGCAGAGGCTTGAAGGGCCCTTATGTTCTCTTGAGTGTCAAAAAACCCCATCTCCTGAAGCTGCAAGAGCTGTGTTGCGTATAGTTCGTCTGGAGGGACTGTTGAGCAAATTTTGAAGTTCGAAGTGTGCATCGACCAAATGTGGTGACAAAATTGAGGATTATTGAGACGAATTCTAACCATTGGGATTGCTCGGGATGGTCATTCCACCGGCTCCGAGACCACCAAACATGTTCATCAACACCTCTACTCCGGCATTGTTGGGAGTTCCTATAAGTTGAAAGAATCATGAGATTTTCATATTGTTGAGATTAAAAAGAACATATCCAATTTTTTGTTTACTGCACCTGTGGTCCTTGTTTGGGCTGGATCTCTGCCAGAAAATAAAATAGAAAATAATGAGGAACCCACCAAGTGATTTGTACAAGTATATATAGTTGAGGAAATTTAGATAGAATGTAAATAGGGAATGGCCAACCATCATATTGAATAATAAATAGTTTATATGCACATTTGGCCGGCCATGCCCAATCAAATAGCATGAAATCAGGGGAGCATTATGATATACTGAAGAACAAAAAAAATTAGGAAGCAAAGTATACAGACTTTAAAATAACGAAAAGAAGCCATCCCACAACTTTGCAAGCTAAAATTTTGCTTTCAAGAGTCGTTAAGAAAAAGAATTTTGACTCACTGAATTGATTGTTGTTGACCGAGTTGAGATAAAAGTGATTGCTGTAGCGACAGCATTTGCTGCAAAAAAAAATCTAATTAAATATAAACATATTCAAAATTACATCTAACAGTCGAAACTATCCCCAACTAAATTAGGCTGAAAAAGCATCCATACAACCCATGGCTGCTCAAACAAAGGAATGTACATCCTCCCTCCAGCACAAAATTCAAATTCTCAATTGAAATAACACCTTTTGAACTAACGCAACAGATAGAAGAATCTATAATACCAAAACGACACACAAGAAAAATTGTACATAAACCGTACTCATAATTTCATAATATCAGCTCCTATCCACATAAACCATGAGTACATTAAGAAGTACCTGCATTGTCTCAGGATTAGCTAACTGGCGAAGAAGCTCAGGATTTTGCATCATTTCTCTCAACTGAGGATTCATGTCAGTCATGCTCCGTAACTGGGGATTGAGACTGAGAATCTGAAAGAAAAATTACAGGTATGCAACAAAAATGCATCAAGAATAATAGCACTTTTATTAAAAGAGTGCTACCTCATTCATATATTGAGGATTAGAGAGCAGGCTCTGCATCATCTGTGATATTGCAGGGTTTTGCAAAAACTGATTCAACGAGGCAGAATCAGGCCCACCACTCATCATCTGCTCCATATCAGGAAGACCAAATCCTCCTAAATTACCAATACTAGGATACCTAGATTCCCCAGCCAGATTGGGCCTTGTGGGGTTTGCTTGATTTCCTCCTGTCACATTTAAATCATAGCATGAAATTGGAAGTAGTTGAGTATGAATTGTAACAAGTTCTATAAATTTTATATCATTACCACATTATAATTAATTATTCTTGAAAAGTATAATGCTTATGTGTCTGAAATTGTATTAGGATCTCCTCTCAGTTCCCACAATACGACTCCCATATCAAATATGGATAATGAGTAGAAAAATGAAAGAGCCATTTAAAGCAGAAAAACTTTGACAATGAAAGAGTATGACTTACCAGAAGCACCGCCCCACGGATTAGGAAGTGGGTTGATGTTAGGAGCAGTAGTCCCAGTATTTGTTTCGGTACTAGCTACTGAAGTGTTATTAGACCCAGCCCTAGCTTGGGCCCCACTGGTGTTTCCTAATAGAGCTGCAAATGGGTTTGAACTCAAATCATTTGCGTTGTTTCCAGCCATTGCTGTAGCATTCATAAATGGCTCTTGGACATTTTCATACATACGCCTCAGCATATTGAATCCTTCAGGACTTGATTCAATATTACTCATCGCCCTGTCGGTGTTTCTCATCATCTCCCGCATGAGCTCTGGGTTCCTTGCAGCTTCTAAAGTCTGCCTGAGAACACCTGGATCATTAAGAATATGACCAAGTTCTGGATTTCGATCAATAATTTCCCGCATTTGAGGATTGCTCATAATCAAAGTTAGCATCAAATCAGGATTATTCATTAGGTTCTGAATGGCAGGCATGTTCATTTTTTCCCTCATCACGTTTGGGTTCTGAGTCAGTTGTTGCTGCACTTGCTCGAGTTCTGGTAGACCAGCTCCAAATAAACCAGATGCACCTCCACCTAATGAGTTGAAACCAGGTCCAGGCGATAAAGGTGTTGCATTCCCTAGAGCTCCCCCATCAGTGGAAGCAACACCTCTTGTCACACCCACAGTGTTATTAGCAGTTCCAGCATTAGCATCAGTGGTTGTAGAAATGGCGCTGAAGTAGTAGGGGTAAAACCACGAACCATGTGAATTGTGTGATCTGCCTGCATACCTACAAGAAAAATAAAAGGAAATTGAAAGCAATGCAAGATTACAAATTTTTAACAACCCATTACGCATGGAGAGAGTACTAAAACTAATAAGATACAAAGAAACAGTCTAGTCATAATAAATTTTATGGCTCTATCCACAATTTCACAAGAGGAAAAAAGCCACAAACAAATAAACAAGTTACAGGAGAAATGAAAGTAAAAAGGCTTATCTTCTAATATTATTCCTTCAGTGATTGAGACATCTACCTCTTCAATGTGATAAAGATAAAGCGTTTTAGATTGAACATGCAAACAAAATACAACAGTATTTAAGATGATGAAGCAAAACCAGATATATTCAGTAATTATCGCTCATCCGACAAACAAAGCGGCAATAAAAAGAGCGCGAAAAAAAAATGTACCCTCTCGAAAAGAGTATCGAAGAAAAATAAAGCATGAACATAAAAAGGTAGCATACCATAACTATACAGGGTCTTGTCATCCTTCAATATGCGGCCTTTGTAGATCAACCGCTGCTGATCAGCTGGAACATCAGAATTCTGAGCTACAAGTGCTTTGAAGGCTCCAACAGTAGACTCGAGACACGTCCTCACCGTAAATTTCGTACCGTTCGAGCTGCGAATATTTACCACAACCTCCTCTCCACCGTCACCACCTGTTATAGACTCACTATCGCCCTCGGCACCCAACCCATATCCTTTTAAGTTTTTAGATCTATCAAAGCAACAAAAGATAAAAACCGTAACACCAAGTTTTATACCGGGAAATCGAAGAAAAATACAATAGTAGAAGACGAAAAGGAAGGAAGAAACTTAATTCTCAAATGAATTCAATCTAGAAAGCTAACAAGAAACGCAGTGATGAAAGGATTTGAAATGTACCGATCCGATTCGATGCTTTTGTAAGGGGGCAAGATTTCCCTACGATTAAGGTGGTATGGCTAAAATAATGGGCCTTCACACGTGGACTAGGCCTAATTCCTCGGCTAGTCTTTGAAAGTTGGCTGGGCTTCAATTATGAAATATGAAAGGCAACTCCTATTGACAAGGACGGTAGAGGCCTTTAATGGAGGGAAAGCCGAATCTGAAAATTGCTGCTAATTGTCTTTGATCTTCGTGCTACTGAGTCGAATTCAGGTTTAGAGAAACGATTGTCTCCATGATTGGTGGTGAAAATTATATAGTAGAGCTCAGGAGCTCGCCGGAATTTGTTCATTGTCAGCAACCTGCGAAGCTTGTCGTGGGTACTTCGGAGATTCTGAGCGGAGTAGATTTTGTCGATCAGCTTTCACTATCGGTACTAAAACCTACTTTTATTCTTCTTCCATTGAAATCATCGAAAGTAGAGACTGAATTTCGTCTAATGCTGATTCACAAACTGGCAAAATATCAATCAAATTCCTTTTTCTTATATATATTTTTTTAATTTATTCTATCTTTTGGTGTTATTATTCACTGTCTTTAGTATCTCTAGCAGATTCTTTCTAGTGTTCCAATCTTTGTCTTCCCATTTTGTTCTAATCTATTTAAGAACTTTTTCCACTGCTCTTTTCTCCTCAAAGCAACTTTTCTACGTGTTCATATTCTCATTTTCCTATTCGACACGATGGGATCGATAGAATTAATGTTATTGGCTATGTTTATCATATGCATCACTTATCTGCTGATTAAATGGAAGAATTCCAAAAGCAATGCAAAGCTTCCACCTGGTTCGATGGGGCTGCCTCTAATCGGAGAAACCATCGAGTTACTGATCCCCAGCTACTCGCTCGATGTTCCTCCATTCATAAAAAAAAGATTGCAGAGGTAAACATCATATAGATTCTGCTCTTTTATGCCATAATCTGGACAATTTGGATATATTTTTTGCTCGATTTACAGATACGGACCAATTTTTCGAACGAAAGTGGCTGGTCGGCCAGCCGTGGTCTCAGCCGACCCGGAATTCAATCATTTCATTCTTCTTCAGGAAGGGAAGTTGGTTGAATCATGGTATTTAGATTTGTTTGCGAAGGTGTTTGATCAAGGTTCAAATAAGCCTAATGGAGCTCAAATGCACAAGTACATAAGAAATTTAGCTTTTGAGTCATTTTGGTGCTCAGAGTCTTAAAACAAAGCTCCTCTATGAGCTGGAACAGATGGTTAACAACACTTTGAGTTGCTGGGCAGGCTACGAAAACATTGATGTTAAACGCTCAGCTTCGATCGTAAATCTTCTTTACTCGATATGTATTAAGATAATATGTAAATAATTAGATTTTCTTTCACTGACAAGTTTAGACTTTTCAAACAGTTGGTAATTTGTCATGATATCAGGTTAGAAGTAACATGTTTGATCCTCATAAGTAAATAAATCTCATTAAAAACTTACATGTAAAGACAAAAAAATTGAATACATGTGAGGTAAAATATTAAGATAATATGTAAATAATTAGATTATCATCCACCCACAAGTTTGAGTTTTTAGAACAGTTAATAATTTGTCAATATGTTTAATTATTTTTTTAGGTTATTTACGGTTTTATTTGCATTGTTTCTGCAGATGGCTCTCGAGTATGGAGCAAAACAACTATTTAGTCTCGACAGTGAGAAATCCTTAAACGAATTGAGCGAAAAATACATTAACTTCTCCAAAGGCCTCATGTCATTTCCGGTGAATATTCCAGGAACTGCCTACCATAAATGTCTGCAGGTGCGTTGATTTAAGAATTTTCCATCCCTTGTGCCTCGATTTTTCATTATGAACATGCAGATTCATGTTGTGAAGTTCCTTAGGATCATAAGAAGGCTTTGAAGATCATGAAGAATGTGCTAAATGAGAGGCGAGATTCAGCATCATCATCAAGGGTGCACAATGGAGATGCACTCGATCATATGATCGAAGACATGGAAAGAGAAAAGTTTTTGACAGACGATTTCATCGTTCAGATTATGTTCGGGCTTCTTTTCGTCACGTTTGACTCGGTTTCATTCGCTTTGACTTTGGCCTTCAAGCTACTTGCGGAGAATCCATTAGTTTTGGAGGAAATGACCGTAAGTTAGTTGCCTCTTTATTAGGAATCGAGATAATTTGTAAAGAAAATATAAACATAAAGATTAACACAATTATATATTTATAAACACATAAAATACAACAATTTAGTAAAGATTCTAGGGTCTGTCATCCTTTCCTGACAGAGATTCGAAAATCTGTCCACATTCCTATTTTCCTCTGTACGCTAGAAACTACCATCTTTTTAAAAAAAACTACTCGCTTTAAAATAAAAACCACCCATAAACATTATATTAATTCAGTTTCTAACACTCTTGTTCTCCAGTTGAATGATATTGCAAAATCTAAGTGTTTTATAAATGTTCATTTCAGGCCTAGCATGAAGCACTTGTGAGGAGGAGAGAGAATCAAAATTCTCCAATCACCTGGGAAGAGTACAAGTCAATGAGTTTTACTTTAAATGTTAGAGAGATCCACATCTATCAATTTAGTTTCGATTCAGTGCCCGAAAATCGTCGTTAAGAGTAGGGTTTATTGCAGGTTATAAACGAGACCCTTAGGTTCGGAAGTGTTACACCGGGATTACTCAGACGAGCTCGAGAAGAAATCCAAGTGAACGGTGAGCGTATAATCGATTGTCGTTTGCATAGTCTATTGCTAAGTTTACTGTCTTATCATATTTTTTTTATTGTACTTATTGATATGTTGAGTTGTGATTGATATAATAAATATAGTAAAGGATTATTTTGATTGTGATATATTAAATGCACTTTAACTAGACTAATTTTAGCTAGACGCGTCAGCATGTTAATAAGAAAGTATACTGATAAGTTTAATATAACCCTACTTATTTACATAATCTCATGCGATGAAGTAAATTTTTTTTTCGAAAGGATATACAATCCCGAAAGGAAGGGCAATCATGGTTGTGAATCCTGCTACCCAGTTAGACGAAAAGACGTTCGAAGATCCTCTAGCATTCAACCCATGGCGATGGAAGGTTTGAACAAGATAACATATTTTTTCAAAAAACGTAGAAATTTATGTTTAATTTCATAACTCAGGACCTGAAACCGAATGTCGTGTCGAAGTTTTTCATGCCGTTTGGAGGAGGAATGAAGCAATGTGCAGGAGCTGAATACAGCAGAGTGTTATTATCCATGTATTAGTCAGTAAATACAAGTATGTGCATGCTCATTTCCTCGAATTTCCCGAATTCGATTTGTTTGCTTTCTTTTTCAAAGATTCTTGTTGATTTTTCGGTGCAGGTGGACGAAGGTGGAGGGAGGAGATGTGGTGAGGAACTCAATTTTGCAGTTTCGAAATGGGTTAAAGATCAAGATCTCGAAGAAATGAACATGAATGAAGAAGCATAATAAGCAAGATGGAGGAGTCAATTGCTATGTGAATAAAAGATTTGTATTTTACTCTGCCCTTGTTACGTGAGTTGGAGAAGGACAAAACTTAAATGGGCATAATTTAATTTAATGGGCATAATTAATTTATAACTCAAACGTTAAGAATATCGGCCAAGGGGTGGTCAAGCTCTGTAGCCATGAACCGTTGAATTGATTCCAAATCGGGTCCTGGGTCCAGTCAACGTACAACTTATGAACTTGGAGGTCGCTAAGGTTGTCGAACGACAATGGTGTACTAGTATGTATGGTCATGGATGAACCTGTGCGACGGAGTAATTGTCCACCATCAAAGGAACACTTCGTTCAATACTATGTCCTTTGATGAAATAAAACAATAATGTGTGTTATTGATGTTCTTCTTACAATAATGTGAGTTATTTATCTAGAAATATAATCAGAATCAGAACCCACGATTTTAGATTTTTAGAACCGGCACCGGAACCAACATTCCGGTTTTATTTCGATTTTAATCTGGTTTTTATTTTATAATTTAAAAAAATTGAAATATAACAAAATATATATATAGACGAGTTTATAACTAATTTTAAGATTTATATCAGATTTTATTAGAATTTTGGATCAGGTTTTATTCAATATTTTAATTTTTCTTAACATACGGTTTCGGTTCGGGTTCAACATCGGCTTATCAATAACTATTTTTTAAAAATTAGAACTAAGACCGGACTAAAAACGGCGGTTCTAATTTGATTCACGGTTCCTGCTCGATTTTGCCAACCCCTAACTGCAATACACTTAATAATTTGTTATTATGATATTAAACCCTCTAAAACAGACCAAAGTAACATAAGATGAGATCAGTTTTTTGATCAACAACAGGATTACTTCTTGTTTAAGCTCTAAAACCACGACAATGTTCTTCGGAAGATCCCCGATCAAGATTTGTTTTTGTTAAAAAATACAAAATGAAAAGACAACGCCAGCGAAGGAAGACACGGAAAGTAACCAGGTACGAGGGAGGAACAGAAACATAGGAGAAGTAGTTGGAGAGTTAATCCAGTTGGAGAATGAGCGACTGTTGAGACGAAACGTCTGTTCAGATCGAACGAAGAGGCCAACTGTTGAGTTGAAAAGGTCAGGTGTACGAAGAAGGAATTATGGAGTTTGGAGAAGATGATGATGTTTCTGTTTCTGTCAGTCGGAGAAGTGGAGTTGTTGATTCTGGGTTTTTGGGTCGTCGTTCTAGACCCGACCCCTCTTCAGTTCTTAGCCTTTTTAGACCTTTTCTTACTGTTTCTGCGTCATCTCATCTTTTCCTTCAAGATCTAGCCATGGCCGATGCTCAATTTCCATTCGAGTTTATCAGAAACGTAGCAGATTATTATATAACTAAGACCCAGCCTCATCGCCATTTCCTCCATTTCTTCCATTTTCATCATTTTATCTTCTGCAATTTGCCTTGTCATTGCAGAAGAACCACGATACACATCTTTCGGGTCCGACAATAAGCTCTTAAAAATGGCTGTTTTAGTACAATCTCTCATCCATCGACGACTAAAACAGTAGTTCATTTGCTAGTTAGCGTACAGAAATTGCGAGTCGTTTGAGAAACTAAGCTGATGAAAATGTAAGCTAGGCAATGGTACTGGTAATATTATCTATATTATCATCGTACAATCTTCTACGATCAAAACAAAAAAGCTTAATATAATCTAGGGTTCTTCGATCGATCATAATAAACCAAACAACCAAGCAAACAGAGAATGGATGAGGGACCATTTTGTTCATCCATGGCTTCCTTATTTGTTTCAGACGAGAATTCACGAAGCAATCTTGGTCTGTCTGGCAGTGGGCGTGAACCCACAAACTTGCTGCGCTGGTTGCTCGACCTCCCAGCTGACTTTGGCTATAGCTCCATGGTGCGCAGGAACGTAATCCTAAAACATCATTCGCAAAACCACATAAGAAAAGCGAACTGAAACAGATTTTATTCACAAATTACCTCTAGTTTTTGAACAAGTTCTTGGGCGCTAGGGGCCGACACTATTATGCTGCGTTGCGATGGCTTTATGAACCCATCGTCCACGGCTTTGTCGATGAAAGTTAGAAGATTGTTGTAGTAGCCATCCACGTTGAGCAAACCGACCTCAGAGAGAGAAACAAAGAGAAGGGTTAGAGAGAGAAAAGAGAAAGCATAGAGTGAGAATAGAAAAAGCTAAAGTTTTACTGGTTTATCATGGATCCCGAGCTGAGCCCAAGTGATGACTTCCAGTAACTCTTCCAAAGTTCCATACCCACCTGAGAGAAAGCTGGGTAAGATGGGAGATTTCTCATTATAGAGAGAGAAGAGGAGAGAGAAACCTGGAAGAGCTATGAAACAATCAGAGTGACGAGCCATTTCCGCCTTCCTTTGATGCATATCTGCAACTGGTTTAACCTCCCCAACAGTTTCGCCAGTTATCTATGGAGGTTTTCATGAAAATGGATGAAAAGAACATAGAAGACAAAATTAAAAAAAAAAAAACTCTAAAACATAAGCTTTCTGCAATCCACCTCTTTGCCCATCAGCGTCCGGGGAATGATCCTGAATCCCATCAAAACCCGATAACAAAAGATTATTAATCTAAAAAATACGAACAAATGTCAGAAAATTATATTATGTTTTGCTTTACCCAAGAACTTTCCTTCCCCCACGATGAACAGCTTGCGAAACCAGGCCCATCAATCCAATACTTCCCCCGCCATAGACGAGGTCCAACCTTCGCGAAACCTAGTCAGAAGAAAACCCAGCTCCAGTTAGAACCAGATTCAGTTGGAAATCCATTAACAGACGAAGAACTAAGCATTAATACCAGTTCTTGAGCTAGTTCTATGGCTGCATCTGAGTAGCAATTCCTCTTTCCAACACTGCTGCCGCAAAATACACAAACCCTTTTGAATCTCGAATCCGCAGTTCTTCCATCCATTTATGCCTTACCAACAAGCGTCTCTCTGGGAAGGAGACGAAGAGCAGGCTGTTTATATAGACTTCAATATTTATTTATTTAAAACAGCGGATTTTTGTAATAATCAATTATTATTTTTAAGAAGACTGATCAAAGAAAAAGGTCAGAGAAGTGAGACAGAAGGTAGTGCAAAAGAGACCAAACAGTGAATATGTGTACAATTCTACCCCACTCTTACACGTGTACCAAGCATCTCGGTTCAGATTCACGATTGTTTTTTGTAGTCTTTTGTTTGTTGTTTTAACCATTATCCAACTGAAAAAAATCCCTGCCCTCTCATACTCCACTGCCTCCTCCATTTCAGCCTGCACCTCTCTCTCTCTCTCTCTCTCTCTCTATATTTAATGCTAGAAATCATCACATTGGTGGGCAAAACACGTGCATGGCCATTCTTGATCAAATCAGTATTAATTCAAGGATGAGACGGAGGAGGAGAAAGGTTTTGAACCAGCGTTTGAGGCTCGGGAAATGAGACGCCAAGTTCAATAATATCGACTGCCCGACAAAGTTTAATTGCTCCGCAGACTCAATTCACGAGAATTTCGTAGCGTCTCGTCGAAAGGTTTTCGATAAAAATTAGGATAAAATAACGACGGATATCGTTCATCAAATGTTTAGGGTTTGTTTTCTCTTCTGGGGTTTCTCCAGAATTTCCAGAATTAAGTCCAGGTTTCAAAAGAAAACAAAAAGGACCATCATCTTCTGATCAATTATAGCTTTTTTTGTCCATACTCTGAAGCAAATAAGCTTTGGCAAGTAATCTTCTTCAACCTATCTGAAAAGCCCACCATTTTCACTCCCCAGCTGTAGTGCATAGAGTTGCAGGAAGAGAAAAGTTCCCATATCAGATATAGTTTCCAAGTTTCTCCCACAAGAAAAGTGGAAACTTTGTGCCTATTTTAATGCCTCGAAAGAAAGTGAATAACTATGCCTTGAAAGACTCAGTAAACAGCAGCATGCAGCGCTCAGCAGCGAGGCTTTGAATGTTTTTTCTGCTGTTTCTGCAAATGTTACATCATCGTTATAATGATTATCATGATTACTTCCTTCTCTCCCCCAACCCTCACCACTCACATCTGGTGGATCTGTGCGTACGGACACATTCAATTTCTTCATTACCCACGTCGAGATTAGCGTCGTCAGACGTCTAAACCCTTTCAATCTTTGGATTTTTCTCTTATTGAGAAAAAAAAACCTTAATTCGAAAGAAGAAAACCACTACGACGAGTTTATGTTATTTTACCTGATTTTTTTCCAAAACCACGATACATGAACCTAGTAATCATAACTTGATTCAGAGATTATACTATTTGTAGCAACAGCCCTAGGAAATCAATCAAAACCAGCCCATAATGTGAAGTAATATCAACCAGTATGAATAAAGATGGAGAAAGAGAGTTACGGGACCACCCAGAGAAGAAAAGAAATGGGGTTTTGTTGTGATGTGAAGGTAAGTAATAATGGGTCCGCATCGTCTTCTGAAAAGAGTCTGCGTGAAATTTTGTATGGCTCAGTTCATCTTAACATGGCTTTCTTCAATCCACAATTTGTGTCATTTTTTTATGTAATCATGTTACATGCGCGAGTGGCTCCATTTTCAGCCACACTCGTAGCCAAATCCTCTCACTACAGCCATCCACAAAAAAACAAACACGGCACCATTGCAGCTTGATACTCGATCAACAGTAAATCATTCGATAACAGCGATAAGTGTTGTTAAGCCATTTCCTCAAAAAAGCAAGGGAAGTAGGTGAAGTTTGAAGAGAGGTAGAAAACCAGAAGCGTCGACGGAGGGTCTGCAACTGAAATGGAGGAAGAAGACGAGTAAATACAGACGATGGAAAAGACTAAACAGGAGCTCTGAGCGTCGAAAATGGATGCTTAGACGGCAAAGGAAACGAAGAGCAAAGAGGGGAAAAAGATGGGGGATGGGAATAGAAGCGTTAAAAGGAGAGAGCGGCGCAATGATTTCATTCCTTACAGTCTCCATCTTTTATGAGTTTCATAGCCATAGATAGGAGGCGAAGTTGAGCTTTTGTGTTTATTGATATTAAATGCTTCCCCATATCCCTATTTCTTCTTTCTCTTTCAAACCAGTCCTTTTTAGAGCTTTGAAACTCACAGTTTAACTACAGCTTTTCAATCAACATTCAACTTCGGAGCTACACAGAAAGGCCGGAGCCGGTGGCCGGAGAGGGTGGCTGAGTGCTGCACTTAAATGTAGTAGTTATAATGATAAAATATCGATCTAATGGACTAGTCGATTTTTAATTAATAAAATAATCATAAAATACTGACATTGGTAAAATTTGATTTTTGGGTTATTCCTAAACTAAATAACCAAATAATATGAAAAATGAAGGAGTAGTAGAATTGATAATTCAGACTAATTTTAATTAGACTTTATTATAAAACATAGAGTAAAAATAAATTTTGAGCTTGAGTTTTCATAAAATAAGTCAAATCAGGCCTCAGTTTTCGGAAAAAAAAATTTGGGCTCGTCAGACCAATAATTATTGTCTCATTCATCTCATCATGCCTCACTCGGACGCATCATGTCTCACACGGACGTAATATTTAATTTTTTTAATTAATTTGACTAATCAAATCTTATCAAAATAACTTGAAATTTTTACCACACATTTATGATAATAAAAGACATTACTCTGAAAGTTTTTAAATTTTTTAGATAATTGTACGATTTATTATATTTTTTTTAATATATAAATTAAAAAAAATTGTTAAAATTACATACGATAATAAAAATTCTTGAAACTTCTATCACACATTTATAGCATTGTAAGAAAATATTACACAAATTTTCGTGATTTTTTTATTGATGTTCGTAATTGTAACAAAATTTATTTGTTTATGTATTAAACAAATTATAGTAAATCTTACCGTTGTTGAAAATCATTAAATTTTGTGTTATATTGTCTTACAGTGCTATAAATGTGTGATTAGAGCCGGCAAACGAGCGAGATGGCTCGGTCCAGAACAGTGCCGAGCTCGGTTAATTGTCGAGCCGAGCCAGGCTCGGACCAGAACAGTGCCGAGCCTGGCTCGCTCGAGCCTATAGGTCGAGCCCAACCGAGCTCAACGGATGGGGCTCGCGAGCCTAACAAGCTAGGCTCATCAGGATCGACGTCGCCGGCCATCATTTTCGCCGCTCCTCTCGCCTCATCGCAGATCGTCGCCGTCGCGGCGTCGGCGAGACGACAAGGGAGAGAGATAGGCCGAAGGGTCCTCGAAACGGGATTGGAAGTCCCCGAATCGGGGTTGGAAGTTCCCGTCTCAGCCAGCTTCCATTTGAGCTCTTCCAAAATAACTCTTCTACAGCAGAAGCTCTGGAGATGGACCTGTGACATCTGAATTTGGTGGACAAAGCCTTGAGTCTCGATCCCCAATGTCATTTATGGCCTCTCAGTGGCCGACTCGTCCTCGTCGAGGACTGTGTCTAAACCAGCGGAGCCTTTGTCCTCGGGGTCGACCGATAGATGGTTGGGGTCGACCGCTTTTTGAACTTCAAAGAAACGGGGACTTCCCACCCCGATTCGGGGACCCTTCATATTAGAACGGGGACCCCGAATCGGGGTTAGAAGTCCCCGTTCGTCGATTTTTCATGAAACGAGGACTTCCAACACCGATTCGGGGATCTTCAGATTCAAACGGGAACCCTGAATAGGGGTTGAAAGATAAAAAACACGAGATTTTTTGACCAATTATAATGAATATTTTTTAAACTATCGAATTTCAGACAAGTTATAATGATTATTTTTAGGCTCGGGAGTTGGGCTCGCTCGAGGAAAAAATTTGGAAAAAAGCTCGATAAACTCGGCTCGAATAGGCTCGACATGCTCGGCTCGAATAGCTCGGCAGGTTTGACGAGCTGGCCGAGACTGGGCTTGGCTCGCTCTAGCCGGCTCGTTTGCCGACCCTATGTGTGATAGAAGCTTCAATAATTTTTATTACAAAATGTAATTTTAACAAAAACATTTTGTTTGTGTATTAAAAAAATTATAGTAAATCTTACAATTGTCGAAAAAATTTAAAAACTTTCAGAGTAGTGTCTTTTATTGTTTTGAATATGTGGTAAAAATTTCAAGTTATTTCGATAAGATTTTATTAGTCAAATTAATTAAAAATAAAAAATTAAATGTGAGGCTTTGATGCGTCTGTGTGAGGCTTGATGCGTCCGTGTGAGACTTGCAAGAAATTCTTGTCTCATTCGTCCGAGTGAAGGACGATATTACGAAGAGGCAAGAATTATTTTGTCCGACGAGTCCAAATTTTATTTTCCGAAAATTCAGGCCCGATTTGACATAATTTTCGAAAACTAAGGTCCAAATTTTGTTTTTACTCTAAAACATATTAACTTAAGTTATAACTAAAACTATAACAATGAAAATAACTCCATTCAACTCTAGTAAAAATACGAATGAGCCAGGGTTGACGTGACCTCTCAATTAATTTTTTAACACATACAACGTATACTTATTAAAATTGAAGTGTTACTAGAAATTCAGAATTTGAAATTTTTTTTACCACATTAGGTTTGGACAAACATGACAAAACGCTCGTAACTAAACTATGTTACTCGATTTAATCACCTAACGATTTTAATACAAGTCATAACAATCACGTAATTGCATCTTATCGTGATGTCCGAGATGATATTCACGCGACACAAGGATATATAAAAGTTTATTAAAACAAATTCGAAATGTTTACGAAAAAATACTAACTTTAATTAAAACAAAATAGTTCTAAAATTAATAAGAATTATAAAATCAATAAAAATTAAAGCGAAAAGTTAAAGGGAAAAGATTATGGTCCTCGTCGTCGGGAACTGTTGCTTTCACAACTTCGTTCCCACATTGTCGTAATCGTCGTCACCGACCTCGTCTTGGATTGACGCCTGTGATGGATGGTGAATCTCGTTCTCTAATTGTGGCACACTTACCTTGTTAGTTTCTAGGTAATTTGATGGAACTCGCAACCTTGAATCGGTTGAAAAGGGCGTTTAGATTGGGAAGATTTACAAATATCAAAATATATTTTTATTTTTAAATTTAAATTTAAATAACTCGACTCGGATCTTCCATTCTTTGCTTGGATTTTTCTTGTACGATAATTCACTTTAATTATTTATAATTGCATAAAAAATATAAAGCATTTCTGTGATATTAAATCTATAAATCTAACTTTTAGTAAAGTTATTAATTATTTTTAAGCAAATTAAATTATACAAAATCATATTTATTAAGTGTAAGAAGTGTTTACGAAACTTCGTACCGAGAGAGGGTGGCTCATATCGTAGGTGAAGCTACGAGAGGTAGGAATGGCCCCAAATCTCACACTTTCTATTTGGGGGACTGTGATGGATTTTAAGCCGTTGGATTGCAGGCGTAATCATAGGAGTAGGGACCTGATTTAGGGCCATCCAACGGCTCTAATGGAGTCTCTCATCATCGGATGGACAGAACCGCAACCTATGCATCTAGAATTAGATAACACTTTTCTTTTCTTATACATTTTTTTTTATTATTTAGAATAATTCCAATATCCACCTAATCATGAATTATGAGATTAATCTAACTCGACCGCACGCACATAGCTCAGTTAGTTCAAAAATAATAGATTGAATACAAGAGTCCAGATCTACATCTGCGCTGTCATAGTGTGAGAGTTGTTACCCCCAATATTGAGGTAGCTCATTGAGATATCATGTAAATGTCTTATATCTATGGGCTGCTGAGTCACCGTGATTTAATCTCCTCACAAACTGTCAGGCCGGGGTGTGGGGACTTTAGGAACGAGAGATTAATCCAAGTTTACAAATTTTTAATAACTATCTTCAATTTTTTCATAATTTAAGCAAACACGATATTGATATGATATTCCTTAATTTTGACAGTGTACAACATTTTGACCAGTTTGTTTCATTTACGTTATAAAGAGTTATGTTTGGTTCGGGTCAGGGCTTGAGCCCAATTTCCACGGGTGGAGCTCTAAAAATTTGAAACCGCGAGGCAACGTTTGCTCAAACCAAATCATCGTTTTTACAAAGGAGACGTTCATTTTGTGCTCCACTCCGACGAAAACGACAACCATTTTGCTTTCATTGCCGACAAGAACACAGTTCTAAATCGTCGTTTTATGAACCAAATCATCCAGCTCAACTCGAACAAGAGTTTTGATGCATAGAATCCAGCAATTCCATTGCTCAAACCGAACAGAATCCTGTCGATTTCTCCTAGATAAAGATCATATTCAAATCAAACGAACCCCCCTTTGTCATCTTCCAAAAATATACTCGCATAAATAGTTCACTTCCCATAAACACCCCTGTTCTGCTCTGTTTTCTCGAGCATGAGAAACCCAAGAAAGCTCTCTTCCGTGGCCGGAAAATGGCGGAAATTCAGAGCGAGAAACGCTCATTTCGCCGTAGCAACTAAAGGTCATTTCGTGGTTTACACGTGCGACGAAGAAAGATACGAAATTCCGTTGGAGTATCTGAAAAGCGACGAATTCGAAGAGCTGCTCAGAGCGTCGGAGGAAGAGTTTGGATTGCCGGCAAACGGACCCATCACGCTGCATTGCGACGGCCGGTTCTTAGAAAACGTGGTTTCGGTCGTACGAGGAGACACGACAGAGGAATTGGAGAAAGCTCAGGTCCCTTTGATGACGGCGTGCCGGAAGTCCGCCTTATGCTGTCTTAGCTTAGAACAGAGTAGTTACCGGAGACTCGTTTCCGTCTTAGAGTCGATCAAACCATGAACGAACTTTTTCATATGAGATCGGAATTGCAATTTAATAAGGCACTGACGTCACGTTTTTTAATTTTAATGATATTCTCGTTAATACATTTTTCATCATTAATTATCATAAAAATGTTTAAAAAGTATATTTTCACAAATATTTGTTTTTTTTTTCCCTCAAATTAACTTAGTTAAATAAAAGTATAAATTATTTTTATAGTTTTTTTTATTTTTTTACAAGTTAAAATTAATTAAATCAATGAAAATTACAAACTAGATGAAAATCTTACAATTTCATATATCAATGTATCTAATATAAATAATTTTATAGTTCGCAATATATTAAAATATTTAAATGGTGGAATTTTTCATTATAATTAAATATTTAAGTTTGAAAATAAATATTTCAATTAAATATGTCAAAAAACTTTTTATCCTTCTTTATAAATTAAATATTCACAATTAGGGGTGAGCAAACAGTTAACAGGCTGGTATTTTAAAAAAAATACCTGGTTTGTTCGGGTATCGGGTATGAAGCAGTACTCAAAATCCAGATCTACTCAAAAAAACAGAAAAATACCCGAATCAGGGTATTCATGATAGGATCCGGATTTTTTTGGGTCTACCCGAAATTTAAACATTTCCTAAAAGTTGCTTACTTGGATCTTGGTATTTCGGGTACGATCCATGTATTTTTGGGTTTTCATAAAAAAAAAAGAATATTATTGAAAAAATCGTAAAATTGATTCTTGGATGGCTGAGTTGGGTTGGATTGGGTTGGGTTGGGCTGGGTTGGGCTGGACTACGGGTATTAAACATGGGTATATTAGGTATTTTTTTAATATCCAGACCCGGACTCTTTACCCGTTTACTCGAACCCAAAATTTATGTTTCTACTCATTATCCTACTCGTACCCGGTCCGGACCTTACGGTTTCGGGTCAGACCTCAAGGTCCAGTTCGGGTTGCCTAGTCTTATTCACAATTAACTACGTATTAAGTCATTTTATCTCACCATTTTACAAAACTCAAATACCATTTAAAATATTTTTTGACCCAGTTTAATATTCTCTAATTTAGGGTAAAAAACTAATGAAATTATTCTTTAATTAATATCTTACCAATTTATTCTTTAATTTACAAACTAAACATGTTTTAATGAATAAGAAAAAGAATTTTACTTATTTATAAGTTTCTCTCTAAAGCAACAATACTTGAATAGTCATCAAATTCAATCCAAATTCAATCCAAATTCCACAAAGATAAATTTATAATTCAATCTCATTTGCACATATAACGATAGATGATGCATACAAAGAGAAAGGGGAATCGTTTTCAAACCAACCCTCCCAAAGCATCAAACCAACCCTCAATGATAAATACAAGACTCCTTTAGAACAACATGCAGCCCAATACTGGTGCCATTAAGGGTAAAGGGGCAGGTGATTCTCCGGTGAAACGTAGACTTAACGAGCGGCCCCAAAATGAAGGCTCTCGACCTCATAGCAAGCGTCAAGTTGAGCGGCACCGGCACTCCGTCCACGATTTGTTTAGAGTTGCCAAGAGCTGTAATTCCCCCATATAATGGAACTTGGTAGCCTGTCACCAGTGTAATCAGTCTTCTATGGCTGTTCCTAGGCTGATAGAAATCTTCAATCTGTTCATTTGCAGTCCAAATCAGTGAACACTCAATCAAGATTAGGGATTGGTTAAACGATCGAAATTGACCCAATTAGTTTTAGCTAGAGTGCCATGACCCGAAAAAACAAAAAAGAACTAACCCGACCCAACCTTAAACATTTGATTTTGGTTGAATCCCGATCGGGGTGACCAACCCAAATCAAGATTGGCTCAAAGAAATAAGCAAGCAATGAAACTTTTTATCTGGGCAGAAGAAATTAATGTTAATTCATCGCTGGTGTCGTGAAGTCTGTCGAGACTCAAGATCACGTGAAGTGGGTCGATATTTTAAATAAACACTGAACCCAAAGATGGCGAAGAATGAAGAGATTTGCAGAGCTACCCATAAAACAAGGGCAGCTTTGACAGGCTTTGTTTGAAATTTGGGTGCATGTTCCTTCTTCAGTCGCCTTAAAAACCCACGCCCCACTGACACAGAGGTGGAGATAAAAGGCAAAAAGCCAGACAAAGGACTTGTGATGTCTGATTGGACAGGTCGAAAGAGGCTATTAAATCACATGCCTCCAGATTTGACAATTTCATCATTAAAAGGGTGGGTCGGTTCAGTATAGATAGAGCCAAGTAGGATATCCTTAGTTTTGGTTCGATTTTTTTATTCAATACCGGTTCGGTTGCTTTTAAGTTTTGATTTATAAAGCTGGTGCTAGCTTTATGTATTTTAATTATTTATTCTATCTTTTGCCTATAAAAAAATCATTCTACGGATCGGTTTACTCTGTTTTTTAAATTAAAAAACCAAATAGAATATAATCGATTTTGGTCAGTTTGGTTTTTTTTCCCGGTTTTACGACATTTAAACCGAACCAAACAAGAAAGTTCGGTAAACAAAACTGATTATTAATTGGGTTTAGCAGTTCAACCCAGAATCGAGTTCATATTCAGGAGTGAATTTACCTGACCGGAGCCGACGAGGAGCTGGAGATATCGAAGCCGGAGTGGGGTCGAACTGACATGGACACCAAAGAAAGTTCCAGGATTTCTGAACAAGATCCTCACCGTTGAATTTAACGTCATCATATTCGTAGCTACCCCTCCTCCGTCGTTTCCCGCCTGAACGTAAAAGCTCTGGAACAACACGCTCTGCATACAAACCCCATAAAGAATCCATTTTTAAATGACAGAAACATTCTCTTTTTTCCATCTTCATCGCGATTTACGAAAACAAGATTCATAGAAACGAAAATCTACAAAAATATTCGTTCGCCGGCAGATTTGCCGGCGGACTCACGAACCTTGACGATGATTTGAGGCTCGTAAGACCTGCTCGCGCTCCACAAGATGAGAGAATATGAAGTGAAACCCAGCAAAACTAGCACCAAGAAGAGGAAGAAAAGCCTGACATTTCGAGTCCATTTCGTGTCGCCGTCGTCTTCTCCGTCCTCATCGTCGGAATCCTGGTGCTGAATCTTCTTCCAGGTTGAGAGATTCCTTGGATGTTTCAGAGAAGCCGAGAATCGTGACGTCGAAGACTCGCGAGAGTGGTGGATTGGCGAGGCGTGATAGAAATGGTGGGGCGGCGAACCCATGGGGCTCGAGCCATAAGACATTTTCTCGCCGTCGTGGTTCGACGGGCTCTGCACGTAGTAAAGTGGCCGGCGCGGCGATCGCGGCGGCGAAGACTGGTCTACGCTCGTCACATCAGAGTAGGACTTTGAGTGCATTATGGCAGCTCAGGGATACAGTGGTAAACGAGAGAATATTGGGATAACGGAGAAGGAGAAGCAAAAGAAATTAAAGCAATTCTCTGATCGTGCTTAAGCTTAGGCTCTGAGACGTTGGGTTCTGTGTTTTCTTGGCGGGACTGACGAATGACGAAGATGGCAACTTAGTGTCTGCAACGCGCCTATGTTTTTCTTGGAATGTGCTACACGCGCCGTCGTGGAATAAATGGAAACTATGTCCAAGACTCGGGAGTCCAGCCAAGGTAGTATTTAAGGAAAGAAATAATAACCCAAGGGCATAAAGGTCCCTTTTTGTTCTGTCTTTCAGATTGACCCAGCTCAATAATCCCATACTATCATGGGCCTACTTTATTGGGCCTTCATTAGATTTGGGCATCATATTGATTATTGGGCCAGCCCATATATTTGAGTTTTGCTTCAGAATCAAACCTTGACAAATTCAAGCTTCCATTTTCTTGGATTTTCCGAGTTCATGGCGATGGGGAAGAACTTGCACTTCATTCGCCGAGATATCTTCTCTGTATTTTGGATGATCAGCATCTTGACGATGAAGAGCTCCATGTCGGAGATCTACACGGTCGGCGACGGTGACGGCTGGGACACCGACGTCAACTATTCCTCGTGGTCGGAAAAGTACAACTTCACCGACGGCGATGTTCTTGGTCATTACTTGCTTCCCCTTCTCTCTTTCTGAAAAATCTACAAATTTTCTAACTTTATTGTTACACCGTGATGCAGTTTTCAGATATTCGAAGGATTCCATAACGTGTATGACGTGTCGGAGGATACATTTCGATCGTGCAACGCGAGTAATGGGGTGTTGGCGACTTACTTCACCGGAAATGATGAGATTAGTTTGGACGAAACGAAGAAATGTTGGTTCATTTGTAACGCCGCCGGTCATTGCCTTGCCGGAATGAGGTTCGGAGCTCTAATAATCCCACCAACTCTGATTTCTCTCTGCCGCCGCCTGCCGGCTCTGCTCCGAGCTTTGCCTCTCGAAGGGTGGATCGTAGCCAGCTTCTTCGCAACACTTGGAATCATAAAACTGTAATTTATGGACATTAATCTGCTGTTTTTTTTTGTTTTCTGGTTCTTCATTAACGATTGACATTCAACATAAATCTAGGCTTTCAAAGAGCTAATAAGATAACTTGGAGGAACCAGAAAAGGATTTATTTAGAAAATACTTGACGACTGCAACTCAGAAGTTAGAAGTTTTCATTTTATTGATGGGTTTTAGTTTAGAAGACGGTGGCCGGAGGGATTTTCGGCCGACTTCGGATCAGTTTTCCGATCAATTGGCGTCCATTTTCGGCCACCCTCTGGTCGGATTCCGGGTTATTTCGAGCAACGAGTCTCTCACATAATCGGCCTGAACCATTCCACTGTCTTTCTTCTGCAATTTAAAAAAAAACACCATTTGGATTAGCTTTGAAGACCATTAAATTATCGAAAACCAGAGCTTCTCACCGAGGCTTGGAAAACGTTAGAAACCAGGCCTCTGTAGCTCGTAACATTTGCATTTGAAACCTCCATGCCCAGAGAGCTAAAAGCCTCCATTAATCTCATAAAAGCTCCTCGCTTTTTCTCGCAGAATACTTTAACGAAGAACTCATTATCACCTATTTGAGCCACTTCCACTTGAGGCTGCAATTCAGTTCATTTTGGATTCAGAAATCAAGACTAACATTTTTCACCAAGTTCAGAACACCCACCTCCATCTGGCGTGATTTTTCATTTGTACTCTCAGAATCCTGATTGGGTTTCAGATTCTGAGTTCCAAATTCGTAATTTCCCGGCCAATCTGTAGCTCCGTTCTGGCCGAGAAAATCAACTTGCTCAATTCCATGGCCGCCATTGTTGGTGTATTTCAGACCTTCATCGTCTGAGCGTTGTTGGAGCTCATCCTCCAACTCTTTCGCTTGCTGCTCCAGCTCCTTTATGAAATCGATTGCATCTCCAAGAATCGCAGCTCTATCCAACTAAAATCCCAAGAGCTTGTTTAGTTCTACAATTTCGCTCTAATATATGTTTAGATTTGATTTACCTTCGAAATTTTCGGAACCAATGATCGGAGCTCGTAAAGCCGATCGTTGAGCTTCTTTCTTCTCTTTCTCTCCGCCATGAGGTTCTTCGCCGTGTATTCTTGCCCATTTCTCCGATGACACTTCACGTCATCGTCGTCGTCGATCTGATCGCTGCAGTCCGACAATGAATCCAATCTCCCATTCTTTAACTTCACAGTCTCCTTATCATCATCGCCTTCCATTTCCTTATTTTCAAGATTCTCCATAATCTGGACATGAATGTCTGGTGTGTTGTTCATCAGGGACTTTTGGAACGCTTCTATTTCTTGCAGATCTTCATGAAACGTCATGTTCTTCGTTCTGCTATTCGAGGCTAAATGACATTGTTGTAGAAAGTTGAGATTCAAGCTCTCCAATGTCGTTGATGGAGAAAGTTGAGCTTGAAACTGGTTCGTTTGATCCGTCAAAGCTTTTTGATCGACCGAGAAATCTGTTTCCAAATTAGCCATGGCCTCTTGCTCCATTAATGAATTGCATTGAGACAGTACAAAATCTACAACTTGTTGATCTTCCGATATCTACAAAATCGACACATCAATGTATGTTTTATCGATCGGGTTCATGATATCTGCATGGAAACGAACCAAGACCTCAGATAAGCAGAAGAACTATACTTGTTTAGTGATGAAAAGCTCGATTATCCCGAAAGCGACAGGAATTAGAACTTTAGTCCCTGCGATTTCCTGCGAAAAATAGAAGAAAAGGTGAGCCGAGATGGTTGAGTTCGAGACACAAATGTTCGATTAAGACGATGATTGCTTACTTCTATTTGTGAAGAACCGGAGCTGCATGAGAGATTCAACCATTTTGGCTGGTTTGACAACAAAGTCTGGGTGTAAACACTGCACAACAATATTTTTTCTATCAACTTTGGAAGAGTTAATAAAGGTTAGATTTACAACTAATTTGTTGGATTAGAAGAAACCAAGATGAATATTATTCAATCCCAAGTTGAGTATTGGCAGTTAAAAAAGATGTTTAACCTAGAAGAAGAAGATCATGTCCTTCTGCAGTTTTTTCTTTACCCAGAAAGCGCAGATTAAGGAGAACTACATGAAGATCTGGAAACGAAAACAGACATACTCAGAATCTAGAGGCATTGAAGAAGGCAACGAAGCAAGAAGATTGCAAGGATTGGATCTTGGGTGCTGAAATATCGTGTCTCTGCATGCCATCGCCGGAAACTGAAGTTCTTCGGCATCTTTTTGGTTGCTGCTCTCTACTCCGCCGCAGCAACAACACGTACACTCAATGTACCTACAACAAGCTCTCATCGTTTACGCGAGAGAGAGAAAGAGAGAGAGAGAGAGAGAGAGAGATTAACCTTTGGTCTTGGCTCAAATTCCAGAGAACACAATAATCCCAGCCATTGAAACCCACAAGAGGTCTTAGCCTCTCCAGCAGGTTCTGCAACAGCATCTTCTCTGTCGTTCTCCTGCATTTACTCAATTAGAAGAAGTAAAAAAAAAAAACAAGAGAAACAGAAAAGATCGAAGGAGAAGAAGATTCAAAACAAACCCAATCTGAAAGCAAGATTCAACTGCTTCAGAATGCATTCATCGTCATCGTCCAAGCTTCATCAACACCCACCTCATGCAAAATACGTCTTATCTCAGCAATATTACGAAGAAACAAGATTACGTTTCATCTTTCTGGTGTTCCCCTCTGAAGAACTAACAAAATTCACAGACCCCTCGATCACACTTTCTTTATAACTCCATCTCTCGCTCTATTTTGGTTTCTTGGCTCTCTCTCTCTCACTAGCTTTGGTAGGTGAACTGCAGGCCATGCATGAGAGAGAGAGAGAGAGAAGAAGAAGAGAAGATGAAGCAAAACTAAAAACAGAAGTTGGGTTGTTTGATAATTATGGGAGGGAGCAGATTGAATGATCTAAGATGCCGTACAAAGCCACACCTGCCTTATCTTAGTTATCATTCCTTCTATCTTCGCATGTTCTCCCACTGGTTTTTTATGATTTTCTAATCCAACTCTTCCTCTGGTCAGAGTCCTGAGCTAGAGTTAACTATATTCGGTTAACCTTGGTTGAGTTAAGAACATGAAACATGGTTTCTAAATTTACATGCATATGAATAGATGTAGAATTCAACACATGCATATACATAGTTCAGTTGACTCAGATATGGTAGATTGGTTACAAGAGCATAGGTCCGACGTCTGCGCTGTCATAGTGTGAGAGTTGTTACCCTCAATGTTGAGATAGCTCATTTGAATATCAGGTAAAGACCTCATATCTCTGGGCTGCTGAGTCTTCGTGATTTAACCTGTCTTTTCGGTACAAGACGTAGAATTCAACCATCAAAATCAACACTAATCTAACCTACTCTTAAGAAATTAGAGAGATTGTCATATTTCCACTTGATACTTCCATGTCAAGAGAGTTTAGAAAATCGAGTTGAAACTCAAAGATTCGATTGAAAGTATAAGGTGCATTTACTCAAAAATGTAGTTGGCGAGCGACCAAAAAAGACTCGGGCTGAAGAGAGATATCGAGCAATAAATTTGTGCTAAAAAATTAACATGGAAAGCGTTTGTATAACAAATTCAAAAGTTTTAGATGTCGATTGTCTGAACAAATTTGTTCAAGGTGCAAGGTAAAATTACCCTAAACGTGCATGATATCCCGTGAAGAACTTAATATGATAAATATCTCCATCTAATCTATAGTGATCTGTGTCGGATTTCTGAATTTGTTTACAATTCTCACGTTTTGCAAACATCGCCCGCTTGATCCTGCTCTGAGTTTGGCCCTTGACTGACTGAATTTTGGCTGAAACTCTGCTTGATCTTTGCTACAGCCGCCAATGTTGGTAATGGATCTATAAACTCGATTTCATCCTCTTTGTGCATCTAAACTTTAGACAGAAATGTAATAATCAGAGTCCCGTGGTCCGTTCCAGATTCTTAGAGCTGTGTCCTCCAAATTTTTTGCTTGGCTAAGTCCTTATCATCACACTGCAGAGCATTATTTACTGAATTGCCCATAAACTGCAAAGGATCGTTTGATGTGTTCTTCATCAGGATCCCTTTATATGTTTCCTTTCCTTGTGAACGTTCATCAAAGGTTCCATTCTTTCCGTGCAACCAGATGCAATGTCAGATCACTGTCAAATCCAGAAATGGAGAACAAGAAAGTCAAAGAAAAGCTCAAAATTATCTCAGGCCTGCGACATTGGAGAAAGTCCTACTGTTTTGGCCTTCAAATCCAGCTTTAGCTTCTCTGACATAGATCATACTCTGGAGATGAAGACGAAGAAGAGGTCGAGTCTGTAACCACAGAGTCAAAGCCAGCTTTTCTTAAATTCTGCAATCAATATTCAACAAGTATTGAGAAGTAGCACATAATGCACACTTGAATCACATGCCATCCAACTCAATCTTTGGAAGTAAATTTTATATCTAGTAACCAAAATAAGAGACAGGAGGTTCAAATAACTTTTTAGATCCAAAACAAGAAACAGATAGAGATGCAGAGTTAGAAACTATATACTTCGGTACCATCAGTTATAGACATCACGACAGAGCTTTCACTCGAAAGCCCACTGGTTCTCCCTCCGCACTTCCTCTTCCTCCTCTGGAGTAAAGTCGTTCTTTATGTTGAATGTCTTCCTTATTTCCTCAGGAGTCTTTCCCTTGATCATATCCGCCACTGCTTGACAGGTGAGATCTAGAAGGCCCTTTATGTTGAGATAGTTAGCCGCCTGAAAACATAAAATAGAGTCAACAATAGTAGAATAAGTATTACCCCTATGTTATGACAGACTAAAAGATAACCTCGCAGGATGACCAGAAAACCTTAACTATAAAACCGTTTGACTAATCCCCATGAGGTGACGGTAAGCCCCCGACTATCATGTCATCTAACAACAAATAATACAGTTATATCAAGTAAATTCAGACATACCATTCAGGGAAGACCCAATGGAAATATCATGACGCAAACTTGTTTAATCCCAATCGCAAGCCCAGTTCCAAAGAACTATTGCGACTTAAGTTTTTTATGTTAATAATTTACTTAAATTGTGATTTGTGACTGAAAAGAAATTTTTTTATGGGATTAATTTTCCAACCATCGACAGTAAATAATTCATGACATGGGATGAACACGAATTAAATCATTTAGAGATCATGTATTGGTGTTGTATCTAGCCAACAATACATGATTCTACTACGAATCAAAGCCCATAACACAACATAATTATTTGACTGAATGATACAAATAAGATATGCAACGATCATCAATCAACCGCCAAAGACGCATCCAAATAACCAAAACAAGTAACTAAAAAACAAAACCATATAATCTTCAAAAACGTTCGATTTTTCAGCAAATAAGAGAATGAAATCATGAGAAAATTAACAATCTAAAATATATAACGGAAGCGATGTAATCAGTCCGTAGAGGAGAGTTATCTAATCCTCACACACCAGACAAATTCCGAAATAATCCCCTCACACAGACCAAATTCCACTAGTGTCAAGAGTTAAAAGGGAAATAATGCTTACCAGAATGAGGTCAAAGAGTGTATTCTGATCAACCTTAAAGAACTCGGCGTCCCAAGCTTTAAGGTTCTCATTGACCGTCTAGGAATCCTTCTCGGCGTTTTCAACAACAAACTCGACGTGCTTTTTACAGTATTCAATGACCTTAGCAAGAATTGCACTGGTGACGTTCGGCAAAGGAATCACATTGTCCGCACAATCGTCCTCGATCATGTGCTTGCTTGTTTGAGATTCCACCGCAACAGATTCATCCACTTCGAAGGTTTCACCGTCAGAGCACCTCAAGGTGATCTTCTTCGACGAAGACATCGTACCTAACTTGATTGAATAAGCAGCAGAGATATGGTAGAATAACCCTAGTCCATGCCCTAACGTTTCTTCGGATTTGAATTTATCGATCAGGTTATTTTAAACGGCGTCGTTGTGATAGTGCGGAATTTATTCTCTTTATATTTTTTATTCAATAATTTAATTAGTAACTTGACAAAAGCCACCATCGTCGTTGCAGTAAAACCGGAGGTACTCAGTCGGAGATGAAGATCTCGCCGGTTGGATGACAAACAGCACCCAGATCTTGGAATCAATGATAAAATCATTCTGAGAGCATGAAAAATATCTAGAAAGGTAAACGAAAATGAAAGAAACTGGAAATGATGCTCTGCAATCTGTCGCAGTTGAGTTTGTAGTTTCAAGAACGATTGCAAATCTAAGAGCCAGAAGCCGGAAAATATCTCTTTTTTCTGTCGGCGCGGCTTCTGATCTCACCGCCCGCTGCCGCTGCTTTCGCCGGGAAAATTTCGCGGAAAATTTGCCTAGAAAATCAACGCCTCGACGGTGGCGCTCTTTCCGATGAAACAAACCGGGCAGGAATCGAGAACGGCTTCGCAAGCTTTACACGAGCAAAGGTGCCGGCAAGGCAAGAAGAGAATGCACGCTTTTCGATAATTGCAGCCACTGCAGATCGCCGGCCATTTTCGTCCTCCATTGTTTCCGACCACCGTAGCGTCCTCTGTTTCTACGTTTTCGTTGTTTATATCGCAGCAAGACTCGGCGTCTTCTGCTGCGTTGGCTGGGAAACGACAAGTCGCTCTTTCTCGCATTTCATCCAGCGCGTTGTTCAAGGAGATGACCGTTGCTTCGTTTTCTTGCGCAATTTTTTGCCATATTTGGTTCTCCGTTTCTAGCTTTCGGAGAAATTCTTGTAGTTCCATCGTCTTTTTTGTGTCGTGGACTATTTGTTCTTCCTTCTGTCTTAATAAAAACATTGTTTTTGATTCTATTGTCTTCCAGATTGTCGAAACTTGTAGCTTTATTTGCTCTTGCAGAGCCCATGTCAATCTATCGTTCTGATTTAACGACAACCCAGAACTCAGATTATGGTAGAACCAAATGCAAAACACAGTTCACGAACATGTGTCGACGATGATAGATTAAAATGTCTAACCTGTAATTTGATAAATTGGTCGAGCTCTGAGGTTTCCATCTCGACATGACGGGCAATGCTCTGGTGGAAATGCAGTGGTATTTGGTCGTCAATGGCGGCGCTCGAGGTGTTTTTGAAAGGGAAAGATGGAAAATGGCTTGCGAAACACTGGTTTTGATTATGAATCTCCATTGCCGTGCTCTGTTTTTTATACTGCTTCTGTTCTTCCCATTTCCCCCATTGTTGTTGCTTCAGCAGAGCAAGTTGAGAAAACTGACCAATCTCGCCTCCACCTTTACACCCATTCTCCCATGCCAAATCCTGAGAGCTCATCAATTGAAACCCAGGATTTTCTGAATAAATCTGCGCATGAATGGCCATTTTCGCCAAGAAAAGAAGAACCCAGGAAACCCAAATCCGAAAAACTCGAGCAATGGCCGCTAATGAGAGCGCACTATGCAGCGTATAAACGTGATTGTTAGAGCATTGGAAAGGGACGTGAGGGGGATTGATCAAAGACGGCGAGACTGTACTGACATGGAAATGAAAGAAGAAAGAGGAGGGAGAAAGAGGCCTAGGATACTGGTTCTGTTCCTCTCTCCAGAAATGGTGGGCTTTCTATTTGATTCTCGAGAAAAAAGACGTGAAAGAAGCGGTAAGCAACAACGTACACATGCAGATTTTGTGACCTTAACTTTCAGACCAGATCAGACGATTCAGAGCGATCTTTTCGCTTTCCATTTTGAAAAATAAAAGATGGGAGAGACAGACGATGAGCAGAGGAGAGAGAAGCGAAGAACATAGGAGAGAGAAACGAAGAACAAGTCTTATCCATTTATCCATCTTAAAACTGCTGATTAATAGCATCTTTTCTCTAACTGGGGAACAAGAAACCATTTATAAAACAATTAAATTCAGAAAATCAACTTTGTTTTGGATTACAGAGTTCTTTTTCTCAACTTCTTTTCTAAAGAGCCCAGAAAAGTCTTGGTCTTTCTGCAACCTCTCAACTGCTTGTTCTTGTTTTCTTCTCCCTTTTCTGCTTCTTTTCACCGTCGATATTCCCATTACAGGAAAGCAGCCCTACCCAACAAAATAAAGACCTTTCTTTTTCACCCCTCTTTCTGCTTGCACTAGGGACGATGTTTCTCGTGGTTCATGTTCGGAAGTCACGTTCTGTGAGCCTCTAATCGAAGTATATCTTTTCTCGAACAAAACCCACCACCCAAGACGACGAAAGGAACCTGCAAACGATCCTTAAAACCCATGTCTAAAAATGGGTTCTGATCTTCTATGTTTTGTCCATCGGTGGCATCTTCAGTTCTTGCTATGATTTCCTTTTTCACATCGACAGCTCCCATGATTCTTCAGTGACAAAGTGTGTCCATCTGTCTGCTTGTTGTCGCAGTAAAATAATGAAAAAAATCAGAAAACCAGTATGAATTCACGCCAATTATGGAATCACAGGCACCTAGAGCTCCCCCCTCGGACCTTCCTTGTAGACTTTTCCTCGTAGAATATGGGGATTGGGGGGAGGCGATAATGGCTAATGGGTCCACTTTGCCACTCGAACGATGATAATGCTTAGCCATCAGTTTGTGGTCTAATGTCAGAGCCAGCCCACACTGACGATAGTCTTCTAAACAATGATGATCGAGCTAAGCACTGAGGTCGATAGGCCATTTCCTTACACGTTTGAGTTGACAAAGACAAGAGAGAGAGAGAGAGAGAGAGAGAGAGAGAGAGAGAGAGAGGAATTGACTGGAAAGTTGATTTCGGGTTTTGGAAAAGGGGGACGAAGACTCGTTGCTTGGTTCTGCATCAATTGGACGCCCATTTTGTGCTTCAAGGAATCCACTGTTTCTTTTCAATTATTTGCCTGTCATGTTTCCTCTCAGATTTACAACCTTCGTCGTTCTCTTCTCTCCCTCCTTTCTCTCTCATCCAGATATAAATAAATGATAAGATATTTTATTATTATACTTTTTCACAATTATTTATCTATTTATAATTACTTTAACTATTATTACAATTTAATTTATATTAATAAAAGATAAACCTTACTATACTTGTGTGAGTACAGTTTTTTTCTTGTTATATTTTCTACACGTTGATGTATTACTATCAATACAATTAAATTATAATTAATGTTATCATTATAAAACATAATTAATTAATTTATGTTATTAATTACTAGTATGTTAAAATATACTGTAAAAATATAAATTTAATATTATTCTTGTTGATATTTCAAGAGTAGAATATTATAATTTAATAAAATGGATTGGCCCAAGTGAGTAGAGAGAAGGCTCTCATAGTGCCACACAAGTATAGTTCAGTTGACTAAAAAATAATAGATGAGATATAAAAACTTAGGTTCGACGTCTGCGTTGTCATAGTGTGAGAGTTGTTACCTCTAATATTAAGGTAGCTCCTTGAAATATCAAGTAAAATGTCTCTTATACAAGGGACATTTGGACAATAAATTTCAATTTTGGGTACAAATAGCTCCGAGTTTTCTCGGGCTGAAAGCCGAAGTAAATGATCATGGTGGGCTTGGCGGCGGAGTACGGCCGGGGACGCTTTTGCAAGGTGGGGCCAACGGTGATTTTGGACGGTTCTGATGGCGTTCTTCTGATGGCAAACAAACGAGCAATAAATAGTCAAATCCAATTAGTTGACCGTTGAATTTAAGCTAAAAGTGACAAATGACCACACAGAAACATATATGCATGTAATCTTTCTCACGTATTCTCTTGATTTTAGGGTTGCTTATTTAACTTAACCATGGTTCTATCCATAGTTAGGGTTTATGTTGAGAGAACTGATTAGTTATCTGTACGGTGATTACATGCTTGTTCATGTTATGATCAGACGGTGGAGATCAAAATAAGAATCGACTGCGAAGGATGCGAGAGAGAGGTCCCAAGGCTAACAAATTGACAGTTGTTGGATACGTGGACCCCTCCAAAGTCGTTGCCAGGGTGGCTCATTGGACGGGCAAGAAAGCAGAGCTCTGGCCATACAGTCCCATAAGACGTCGTCGCCCACCCCTACGCCCCCGGCGTCTACGACAAGAAAGCCCCGCCGTCGCTCCGACGAACTGACACGAGCCAACCCAGACGCTCGTGTTATAATGTGAATCTCCTTTGTTCTGAAAATGGTAGTTAGTTTCCTTTTTTTTCAACGGCGATAAAGGAAGCGACGATCTGTGTCGAAAGATTACTGCTTTTCTGGCTGGCCCAAGTCCGCCATTACAGTGAAGCTTTTACTTTCTTTGAACGAAAAAGTTGTTGGGTCAAGCCTATTTTGTGGGCTTGACCACTTAAGCCCATTAGGGTATCTTAACCTAATTAAAAAGAAGGGGCTGTTAGGTTAAGCAGGAGGGAGAGTAGCCTTGAAGAAATAGAGAGGGAAGAGAGAAGAGAGAAAAGGGGTTCGGATTTTTCTGCGTTAGAAAAATCGATTTCCGTTTTCTCCATATTCAACCGTTGGATCGGCTTGACATTTTGACAGTAGCTTCGTGACACACAGAGGTACGTTCTGAACGGTGAAGATCGTATTTTGTGTTTTCTAAGACTGCCTGTTGGGGTAAAAACGGGACTGCCGTTTTTATCGTCGTTTATCCTCTATCTCTTTATTTGCTGAATCCAAGATTGTTGTTTGATCTTGATGAGTTATTGTAATCCTCTAGTTTGATGATCTAGAGAGAACTTGGTGTACCCATTATTTAACATAGTGGAGGTTTGATTCGGTGGCTCCTCGCCCGTGTTTTTACCTTCGATTTGGAGGGTTTTCCACGTTAAAATATCGGTGTCTCGTTTTT
>QAOC01045639.1:39693-94915 GCA_003255005.1 Begonia fuchsioides
GAGAGAGAGAGAGAGAGAGAAAGAGAGAGAGGATCCAAGTGGATTGGTGGTAACGAAAATACTATTTAAACTTTTTGAGAGATAGAGAGAGTAAGAGAGAGAGAGAGAGAGATAAGAACGAAAAGATTCCTCCCTCTTCCCCACCATAGCCAAAACTAGCACCACCCGCAGAGATTAGAATAAAAACAGAACGAAAAAGATGAAGAAAAGTGAATGGTTAACCCCAAGCCTACACTCACTCTCTCTGCTACTTACCAAACCTCTCTCTCTCTCTCTTCTAGAATCTCGCTCTCTCTCTCCTCTGTTCTTTGACAGTACACCTAAAGAAAAAAGAAACACAACAACCACAGTACAGTCATATACGAACAAGAATAGCGAACCCATGTCTGGTTTTTTCCTCCTTTCTTCACTCTTTATCTCAGCCTCTCGAACAAATTTACACCCACCCTTTTCTGCCCTTGTTTTCGACATTAACATGAATAACAACCGTTCTTGGAGCTTTTACTAGTCTTTCAGAAAAGAAAACAAAGGGTCTTGCAGTTTTTTAGCTGGTTTTTTCCCACCTGCTTTGTCACGTAATCTGTCATTAGATTACCCAAATATGATTATAAAGATCATATTTTTATGTTCATAGAGATTCCAGCTTTTCCTTTGAATGGTTTACACGGTCTTTTAACTAAACAAAGATAATAATTTTGTTTCTTAATTTAATCGAAAATCATTAGTTGCCTCTCCACGTGTATATATACATATATATATAATATGTATGTATATGTGTGTGGTCTCACCAACACTAATCCAGAAGCAATTTGGGTGTCTTTGTCTCTCTCTCCAAAGAGTCAAAAGGCCTAGAAGATCAGGAACCGACTGTAACTTTATATGATCCATTGACGCAGAGAAGAAAAAGCTTCTTCCCCACCATAGCCAGTAGCACCCACTGTGAAAAGATTCCAGAACATTTCTTCGCCATATCTGGTTACTCGTGTTCTTCGTCAATGGGAAGGTCTCCTTGCTGTGAGAAAGCTCACACAAACAAAGGCGCTTGGACCAAAGAAGAAGACGACCGCCTCACCGCCTACATCGCCGCTCACGGAGAGGGCTGCTGGAGGTCCTTGCCCAACGCCGCCGGGCTCCGCCGCTGCGGCAAAAGCTGCCGCTTGAGATGGATCAACTATCTCCGCCCTGACCTAAAGCGAGGAAATTTTTCAGAAGAAGAAGATGCAGTAATCATCAAACTCCATAGCCTTTTGGGAAATAGGTGGGTCTAGACTGTGTTTAGTTTTTAAGCTTTGAATTCTCTCCGTTGAGCTGTTTTTAGATTTTGATTTTCTCCATAATAGGTGGTCTTTGATTGCCGGAAGATTGCCCGGAAGAACAGATAACGAGATCAAGAATTACTGGAATACCCATATTAGAAGAAAGCTTGTAAATAGAGGTATTGATCCGGCGACTCACCGGCCGATTAACAAGCCACCGCAGACGGCTGCTACTACAACGATTTCGTTTTCTACTGCAAATGCAAAAGAAGAGGGCACCGCCATTTTCGTATCAGAAAGAGCTAAAGAAATCCCTGATCTGAACCTCGAACTGAGAATCAGCCCTCCTTCTCAGTCGAAACCCGAAACGACGTCGACAAACAAAACCAGAAATCTCTGTTTTTCCTGTAGTTTGGGGCTGCAGAACAGCAAGGACTGTAGCTGCCCAAAAAAAGAAGAAAGAAACAACGATTATGGTCTAATTCCAGGTTTGAAAACTAGTGTTTTGGATTACAGAAGATTGAAGATGAAGTAAGATTTTTAAAATTTTAGCCTCAAAATCTGAAAATCTGCAGATATTCTGCTGTCAGCTGTATAATTATAGTTATATGATATATATATATATATTATATAATATAAGACTTGCATCGTTACATTTTCGCATCTAGATCCATCAATGTGAAGGATTGTTTTGGGTATGGAAGAAAAAGCAGCAAAGATATTTTAGATAAGCAATGACAGGAGGAGAGAAGAAGAAGAGGGTGATGGGCAAGCAATCTTCTCCATACCAACCATCTTACCCTTTATGACTAGGGTCCACCAACTCAACCCAATCCCAACCTACCTCCCAGCCTTCAAATCCACTGCAAATTAAACCATCTTCTTCAACTTTCTCGTCCAAATTGCTCACCCTACGATCAACAATTTGACCTCAAAAAGTGCTGTACTCTAAAGGGCGGGGAGGGGTCTATTTTGGTATGACCGCCAATGGGTTTGAGCTAAAAAGAGAGAGGAAAAGGGGGAGTGGATTATTGGGAGATCGTGAGTAATGTTAGTTCAAGTTAGGCCACAACACTGTAGCTTCCCAGAAAAAAGCTAAGTTATGGAAGGTTCTATTTTGGAGACTTGTTTTTTCGTTTCTCCAGGGCCACCATTGCTGTCTGAAATACATAGAATATGGGTCTCTTTTCCTTGGCATTTTTTCGTTAAAGCAAGCTTTTTTCTTTCCATCAATGGCTTCTTTCTCGCCTCTCTCTCTCTCTCTCTTCCCCCTTTTTCTCTCTAGCTTTCCCCTTCTGAACCCACCAAACTATTTAAGATTAGTTAAGATTATGAGGAAGATGGCAGAAGGGTAAATAGAAGCGAAAAGCGGGGGTGTGTTGGGGAAAGCGCAGAAGACGTCAGCGTCAGATGCTACCAACTCTGCTCTTTTTGAGGCGGTAGTTGGCAGCCGTCCGACGTGAGCTCATGTGCGTGGCGGTGGTTTGCTAGTGGGCCCCAGGCCTAACGAATCGATCAAGGAAACTAGATCTCTTCCGTTGGATCGAGATAAACGGGGGATGGATCATGTTATTGTGGGCTCCAGTGGACTTTTCTCATTGGTCATCCAATGTCCATCATCTCCAATTATTGGATCTAAATCATGCTTAACACATGGCTTACAATTGGTCCCATTGCTTGATTTCATAAAGAAGTAGAAAAAATTCAGACCATGAAAACGGCTGCTTCTTTCAGCATCGCGGTAAAAACCATCTTCTGTACAGACCCAGTTAGACTCCATTTTGTCAGCTTTTCGTCCTTTCAATCCAATTGTAGGCCACAAAAACTCCAAAATAGAGTTCAAAAGACAAGAATCATAGTTTTTTTTATACTTTCTGTGCCTGAATTCTCTGGAAAACAAAGATGAAATTGCTAACAAGTATCATGGACCCGTGCTCCGAGTTGACGACGATCGAAAGCATCATGGACCCGGGGCTATCTCATCACCTCATCCCGAGGAATTTGTCCACATAGTACGAAAATGAATTTTGTAATCAAAACTTCATCCAGGAGGTTTTTCTTAATCTCCTATGAATCTCACTCATATGACGCAATATTAAATATCTCAGGTTGAACCGGATTCCAATATAAAGACAATACATAATATATAAGTTCATATGAGTTACCAGCTCGTGATGTCCGTCCATTGGAAGAATCGTGTTAGATATCATGTTCTAGATCACCCGAGCAACCACGTTAAGCTCTTTCGTCTTCGGCTTCATCAAAGAATCTGCTCGACTATCTGATGCCCGAATTTGCCTCAAAAAAAATAATTCAGCCACTTGTATAATACACGGAACGGCCTGAGTGGAGTTGTAATACATCTCGCCTTGACCATCCTCAGACTCCTCTAAATAATCAATAATTCTGTTGATGTACTTCGATGTAATCAACAGCTCTCTCAAACATAAATGTCATTTCATTATCGATGTCCGCTGAAACCACAAGGTTCGCATAAAAGAGTCACACTAATCGCTCAGCTGAAGGGCTCGCTCAGCTGAAGGGCCTGATAACTCAAACATCCCGACCAAACTAATGTCAACAGTCATTTATCGAATCTTCCAGCCTTCAAATGCTGAGAATACAACTGGTCTAAGAAACCAAGCCAGAAGACTTCTGAAATACAACCACAAAGTATGACCGATCGTAACGAAAAAACTTCGTCAAACATCCTCTTGATTGCAAGGGAACAAAATTCGCAACGACGTCCTCCTACCGACAAAGGCGAATCAGAAACTCCAACTTCCGAGGGCTGAGACGATCTCTCATCATCGTCGCGGTGCTGTCCGACAATTCTGATGCGTTTTTCACGACCGAAGTTCATTTTTACAAAAATATGAAAATTTTGAAGTTTGGCTAAGACTTCCGAAAGGTAAAAAAATAGAAAATTAAGCTCAAATTTATAGATTTTGGGCGGACGCATGCTTGCCTCATTCGGACGAAAGAATGAGTCTGAGTGAGGCATGATCGAAATTTCTTAACTCATTCGTCCGATCATGCCTAACTCGGACGAATACCGGACGAATTTCATGCGTCTGACGAGCCCAAAATTTATTTTTTGAAAACTCAGGGTTGAAAATTTATTTTTCAAAAACTCATACCTAAAATTTGTTTGTACCCTAGTTTTTTTTATACTTTCTGTGTCTGAATTCTCTGAAAAACAAAGATGAAATTGCTACTTTTTGAAGTTTTCCCTCTGGTTAAACCAGCGAACTGTTTGAATTCAACTTAAAACAATGGAATTCAGCAGCCTACCTTCACTGCAATGGCTGCAGCGAGGGAGACAAGAAGCAGAGACTGCTCCTGGTTAACAACGTCTCTCGAGATTTTGCTCTGAATTCAAAACACCCACCAACTAAATCGAAGAAAACAATAAAGGGGATTTGAAAAGATTGAAGCTTGCCCAACGGAGGAGCCGTACAAGACAAAAACCAAAGAACGCTCGCAGGTGGTCTGAGAAGGGGACAAAAGGTTTTATGGCTGTTTTCCATTTTAATCTCTTGATTTTGCCTGCCGGAAAGTAAAATCTGAACATGGAAGATCTGACAACGGGATCTGTGACCAATACTTGTCAAACAGCTGCTGGTTTCCCCATGAATTCTATCTAAGAACAACAAAAAACGACCTCCCTGTTGGTCACCTTTTTATCAGCCGCAGCTCGAGAGGTACGCCGCTTTTATGAATGGATCAAATTCATTTATGTTTTTCTCTAAAAGCTTGAGATTCGTCCTGCAAATAGGAGCCAAAATATCTGTCCGTACCTCAGCCCATGTCAGGGTTGTTGGTTCTAGGACAAGCTGCAATGGTGGTGAAAGTTCCCTTCTAAAATCTGTCGTGATTTCAATTTGTGATGCAGAATGTTGGGCGGGGAGATGGGTGGCGGTGGACGGTGGTTCTAACCTCAACAACCACCAACTACTGCAGCAGCTCCGCCGCCACTCCAACTTCACTTCTTGCTCTCTACCCCATTTTGTTCCACTTAGGAGACCTGTAGAGTACTTTTAAAGAGAAAATAATCAAACATTCGTAAATTTTCTGGTTAAACTCTGCCATCGTTGCTTTTCAAGGTCAAAAGCTACCATGATATAGCCGGAAAGCTAGAGCTAAAAAGACATAATTTTAGAAACAATCACCATTTCATTCCTGTTTCCGATGAATAACTAAAATCGAGTACCATGTTTCCGATGAATAAAACATGAAAACAGAGGCTTGTCTTCTTCATTCCTGTTTTGATGCTGCAAGTTCATGCTACTAACAGAAGTCAATGAGATCAACACAATGCTACTTGAAATTGAAAAGAAAAGAAACGAGGGAGCAAAAAGGAAAATAGAACATTGATCAAACCAGCATGTATTAGGTTAACAGATGTGAACATTTGAGGAACAGAGAGAGAGCCAAAAAAATCAGCAAAGACCCCTGCTTCCCTTATACTGTGTCATCAAAGCACCACTGCCAACCCAAAAGGATAAAAGGGACGACGAGACAAAAATAAGACAATACCACTTCAACAATCATAGGAGAACACAAAAAACTATTTAACAGAGTCAATCTTGTAGAAAAGAAAAAAAAATAAGACAATGAAGTCCTAGTACAATACCCTTAAAGCACATAAATAGTTTTCCATCACCTAAAACAAGGATCAACGGCCACCGCCGGTCGTACAGTCTCTTGCAAAATGCCCAGATTCTCCGCAGTTGTAGCAGCTCCCACCACCGCCACTACCACCGTACCTTCCTCCTCCACCTCCACCGCCACCGCCACCGCCACCACTACCTCCCTGATAACAGTCCCTAGCCATATGCCCTGATTCACCGCACTTAAAGCAACCATTACCCCTACCGCCACCACCATAACCACCACCGCCGCCGCCGTATCCACCTCCGCCACCACCGTATCCTCCTCGTCCACCGCCGCCTCCTCCTCGTCCGCCGCCAAATCCATATCCGCCTCCGCCACCTTCGCGTCGGCCTCTTCCTCCTCCCCCACCGCCGCCGCCGCCTTCGCCGCCACGAGTGCCCTGAACTGGTGCCTCACCAGGTCCAGTGACATCGACGGCCTTGGAGCGACCATCGGTGTCGGCTTCAACCACGAATTCGACCTCCTCGCCTTCCCCAAGACTGCGGAAGCCTTCAGATCGGATCGAAGACTGGTGAACAAACACATCCTCGCCGCCGTCGTTAGGGGTTACAAACCCATAACCCTTGACGTCGTTGAACCATTTCACGATGCCACTGACTCTGCTCATTCTCAGACCCTTTTCTCGCACCCCCAAAAACCCTAGTTCTTCCTCCGGGCCTGCTCCGAAACTTCACTTGTTAGGTTGCAGCAGCGACATAGAGATATACTTATACCCACGCCCCCGATGTAAACCTAGTTTTTTTACCTAACCATAATTTTAATTTCATTTAATTAATTAATTTTAGTTTTGCTTTTATGGGTCCCATACACGTGCGATGGTAAATCCTGCCCTTTCCAACTCGTCCTCGCCATCGGACGGCTGGGGAATGATTCTTGAATATAGGCATGGATTATCATCGCTCGATTGAACCTGCAATTTATCTTACGTTGGATACAGATCTACTCACTTTCCTTCAGATACATTTACTATTCATCGAACGTTCGATACTGTGCACTTATTTCTCAATTTTTTTTAAATTTTTTATTTTAATTAATTTAATTAAACAAATTTTATTAGAATAACTTAAAATTTTTGCGGTAAATTTACCCTTTATTAATTCACGTTCTTGCACTTCCATGGGTGAGGGTGGGGGAGACGACTCTAGTTGCTTTTTTGCAGCATCTACCAAATTTGATCTTTCTCTCAATCCCGGCCAAAATGACCGGAAAATAGTCATTGGTCATGTAGATGCCATTTCACCGACGAAACAATGGCTGCCGATGCCGGAAAAGATCCAAGTCGTAAGTCTCTCTTTTATCAGTGTCTGATAATGTTGCATTCGCCGAAAGATTTGAACCCCAAAAATCGAAATTCTCCGGAAAAAGGGGTTTACTTGCTGATCCTGTAGAATAAAGCAGGCCTGATCGGAATCTGAAGACCTCTAAAATAAAAAGAAGCTCGATGACAATGGAAGTCAAGAGAATGAAGAATATATCAAAAATTGAATCCGACCCGATTCAGCTTTCTTATCTTCACTGTCTTCGTCTTTTAGGAGCCTTTTGTCGACGAATCCGAAGTCGATTTCATCGAAATTGTTGACAGTTTCTACTTTAATTGTTTGTTTTATCCGACCATTTCTGGTTCTCTACATTGAACACATAACCTATTCGGAATCACTCAGAGACACCCATCGGAGAGGTCAAGAAACAGAGACGAGGTTAATAAATCTTTAGGGATCCTATCTGTCACGGGTTTAACGCACACGAATGGATTGTCGCCCAGAGGTGTCACCGTGTTCTCGACTCTGTAAAATTATTTCCTCGTCGAAATTGGCGGCTGGTCGCTAAGATGTTTCAAATTGCTCTCGAATTTCGTCGACGGTAAATCAGTGTCGATCCAGTTATCTCGCAAGTACCCTGCCGACCATAATGGGTAGCCGGATTTTGGCGCCGGTGACTTTCTCGGCTTCCAAACGCAGATGACTCTTTTTGGTAGAAGTTCAGCTATGGTCTTGTTAAAGACATGGTCGTCCTGGTGGATCAGATACTCTCCGAGCTGTTCCGACAAGTACTCGTCGAACTCCGGCGGGTCCTCATGGCTGAACTCAGTGCGGATTTCCAGATTTATGGTATCGGATGGAGTTTCAGCCAAGCATTTCTCGATGTCTTTGATGACATCAAAGCTTGAGATTAGCGGCCCATTGCATTGGAACCAACCCAATCAACCAACGCATACTTGTTACTTGTTAGGGGTGATAATTGGTTTGTTTGAACCCACAAACCAGACCGAACCCAACAGATCTGATTCCATTTCTGTAAATCAAATTTCAAACAGAACCAACAAAACTGATCGAACCTGATAATCTCTATTTCGGTTCACAATTTCTCCAAAAAAAATTAAAAGACCGAACCGAACCTAAAATAAAACTGACCAAAATCAAAATGTATGATATTATTTTTTTAAAACATAAAAACCCAACCAAACGAAAACTAAACAAAAAACATAAGTTTTCTAAGCCGAACTTCAACTCCGCTTGCTTCACATATCATACATGAATGAGTTATTGTGCACGTACGTACAAATTCTAGTGAAAAAATGGTAACGAATGATTGAACCTAAAACATTGGTCATTTGTTATTGGATTATTGCAATCAAAGGTTTGCAATAGTCACATGTTTTTTCACTACCAAACTTAGATTTAGGGTTAAAAGTTAAAATATCATGAGTTTAGGAGAAATAGGTGAAAATAAACTTCATTTTAAAAATGCTGATTTTGACATTTTCAAACTTTCGAGTGAGGGTGTCACCATCTGATCACTTTTTTTTTAATTTTGTTTTTGTTTAATTTAATTAGGTAAATATTATTCAAATAATTTGAAATTCTATCGCAAATATAACATGTTGGAAGTTATTCTTCTCCACTATATTGTTACCCATTAGAATGCAACTTCCATGTACACCCACTAGAATGCAACTTCTGTGTACATGTTGTTACCCATTAGAATGCAACTTCCATGTACATCTACTAGAATATAACTTTTGTGTACACTTACAACTGTAGGAATGTCTATAAATGTAGAACAGTGAAACAATACTATGTATGAGTTTTTCCAATAGATTACTTTTGTTATACATCTCCAAATTCTATCTCAACACATATATGTTGTATTTGAAAATATGTATTAAATCGTTCTCGATTCAAATTTGACTTTTTTCAAATCGTTTGTGTTATTTATGGTGATGAAACATTGTTAGAATTTACCCTTAAATTTGCAAAAAAAACATTTATTGACATACAAACTTTTTATGTGTTTTATATTTAAAAATTATAATAAATCGTATAATTATTAAAATTTAATAAAAATTTGACGCATGTTTTCTTATAATATTATAAATTTGTGATAAATTTTTTAAATAATTTAAATAATATTTCTCTTATCAAATTAAATAAAATAAAGATAAAAAATTTGATCAATCGTTCTAGAAGATCAAAATTATTATTTTTAAAACTATTTCTCCTAATCTCAACGAACTTCTTAATCGAACGGCTCTCAGTTCGTTGGACCCACCTTCTGATGGGAACTTTATCACCGTTGGAATCATTCACGATGATTTCGATGCCGCTATATTACCGTTGGATTAATTGTACTGAATCGATTGTCAGCCGTAGATCATTGCTCTTATCCACGGTTCATCTTCCAGGGGAACTGGGAAGTGACTAGCGAGTAGCGATTACAGAGGAAAGCATGTGAGAGAAGATTCATCCTTCTGGTCTGCTTGGACTTCTCACGTAGCCTCCTCCTATCTCTCTCTTGGACCCTTGATTTTATCAGCCTAACCGGGTGAGTTATTAATGTTCTTTGTAATCTTTTTGTGTTGATTATATGATTTGAGATGAACCACAGAAACCCTAAGAAAAAACATGCAATCCGTGTTAGGATCTGATGGGTGCGGCGGAATAGCTATCCCTGGTCAGAAGAGATAGCGCTCGATTATTTTCTTATAATTGAATTTTGTATTTAGAATGTGAGAAAATATCTCTCTTTTCTTTTCTCTTTTTTTCGGTTTGGGGATTTGGGATTTAAATGAGAACTTAGTATTCAATTTAAGTTTCTAAGTCCGTGGGTGATTCATAGAGTGTCTTTATGTGTTCTAGTATGATTAATTTCGTTTTATTGGTTTTTTTGTTTAACTAGAAAGTTGCAAGCTAAAGTTGACGAGTTTGTGATGGAAAATGGAACTGATATTGTTGATGGCTTGCACACGGGGGACAAAATGAGCTTGGAAACCTCTGAGGAGAGGGTTGTTTTTGAGGATGCAGTTGATGCAGAGCAAGATTTTCTGGAACTGAGGATGGATTCTGATTCTGCACACGCAGTTGTTAAGGAAGAAGAAGAGGAGCAACCAGCTGGTGATTCCAAACAGAGCATGGTTTATGAGGATCCTAATTCGGTTTATGAGATCGATAGATTTGAAGAGGCAAAGGATAATTTAAGTTTGATAGTGCGCAATTGGGAGGAAGTCAATGATGATGAAGAGAAACCCACCTTAATCTCTACGAAGGAGGAAGTCAATGACGATGAAGGGAAACCCACCTTAATCTCTACGAAGGAGGAAGTCAATGAGGATGGAGGTTCTGTTCTAGAGCCCATAGCGACCTGTGTCCATGATGATGGGGGGTCCGAGATAAAAGTAAAGTCTGAATTGAATGAGTTTCGTAATGGATTAAATAGTCACGAAGATGGGGGGAAGAAATTGTCTGAAGTTGGTGCTAGGAAGGAAGATGAAATTTTGGACGAAGATGATGTTAAATCTAGCTTAAATGAGACTGCCAATAATATACTTGCAGGCAAGGAAGGTGAGAATGATCGTTATACCCATAGAGTTATGGAGTCTAAGGAGATTCCTTATGAAATAGAAGAGAAGAAAGAAAAAGTGACTTTGGACTGTGATGAAGAAACAACTGGGGGGTTGGAAAATAGTAAAGTTATGGAGTCGAAGGAGATTCCTTATGAAATAGAAGAGAAGAAAGAAAAAATGACTTTGGACTGTGATGAAGAAACTACTGGGGGGTTGCAAAATAGTAATGGTGGCCATCAAGTTGAGATTCTAGAAAATAAAAGGGAAAAACCAAATGAAGATTATAACCCTATCAATGCTGATGCAAAATTAGCTGATAAGGAAAGTGGGGAACTTGAAGATTCCACTGCCGATTCTAAATTGATGTCTGAAAATGTGGAAAGTGATGATTTGAGTAATTCTTCAACTCAAAAAGAACATGTGGATTACGATTTTAAGGAAGTGAATAATGCTTCAGTCGAGATGGATTCAGGTGATAATGGAGATACATCAGATGCTTCAGCAGTCAATTTAGAACGGGATATAACAGAGGTAGAGGTCCAAAATGGAACTCTGTCTGCTGTTAATGTAAATAATGAAAAGATAATGAAGATTCAGGATGTGAAATCTGGCTTGATTGCACTGGATAAACGAAGTGATAGTGTCGAGAAACTTGAAAAGGCAGAGGAAAAGGTTAAAGAAGAAAAAAGTTCACCCTTGTCATCGAAAAAAGTTTCTAATACTTCCCCTTCTCCTGCTCGTCCTGCTGGTCTTGGCCGTGGCGCTCCATTATTAGAGCCTGCTCAAAGGACAGCACAACAGCCACGTGTAAATGGTAATTCTTTGCATATGCAGTCTCAACAAATCGAGGACTCTTCAAATGGAGAGGCCGAGGAGAATGACGAGACTCGTGAAAAACTCCAAATGATTAGGGTGACGTTTCTTCGTCTAGCTCATAGGCTCGGTCAGACTCCACATAATGTCGTTGTGGCTCAGGTTTTGTATCGACTTGGGTTAGCCGAGCAGCTGCGAGGAGGAACTGGAGGTCGAGTCGGTGCTTTCAGTTTTGATCGAGCTAGTGCTATGGCAGAGCAGCTCGAGGCAGCTGGGCAAGAGCCGCTTGATTTTTCTTGTACAATCTTGGTTTTGGGAAAGACCGGTGTTGGTAAAAGTGCGACGATGAATTCCATATTCGACGAAGTTAAGTTTGGCACAGATGCTTTTCGAGTAGGTACGAAGAAAGTTCAAGATGTTTTGGGGACTGTGCAGGGGATTAAGGTACGCGTTATTGATACGCCAGGCCTTCTGTCTTCGTGGTCGGATCAGCATCAGAATGAAAAGACTCTCCTTTCTGTCAAGCGCTTGATTAAGAAAACACCTCCTGACATTGTATTGTATTTAGACAGGTTGGACGTCCAGAATCGGGATTCTAGTGATATGCCACTCTTGAGGACTATCTCCGACATTTTTGGTCCAACCATTTGGTTTAATGCGATTGTGGTATTTACTCATGCGGCATCAGCTCCACCCGATGGGCCTAATGGCACTGCTTCTAGCTACGACATGTTTGTTACTCAGCGCTCGCATGTTGTCCAGCAAGCGATTCGTCAGGCAGCTGGCGATATGCGGCTGATGAATCCCGTGTCGCTTGTTGAGAATCACTCTGCATGTAGAACGAACCGAGCTGGACAAAGAGTTTTGCCTAATGGTCAGGTATGGAAGCCCCATTTGCTACTTCTTTCGTTTGCATCGAAGATCCTGGCTGAAGCGAATGCGCTGTTGATGCTTCAAGATAGTCCTCCCAGAAGGCCTTTCATGGCTCGGTCAAAAGCTCCTCCCTTACCTTTTCTCCTCTCATCCCTTCTTCAGTCGAGACTGCTAGTTAAACTCCCCGAGGAGCAGTTTGCTGGTGGGGATGATGTTGATGATGAGTTGGATGAATCCTCTGATTCTGAGGAAGAATCGGAATACGATGAGTTGCCACTGTTTAAACGATTGACGAAGGGTCAAGTCTCGAAACTCTCCAAGGCACAGAAGAAGGCGTATTTTGACGAATTGGAATATAGGGAGAAGCTGTTTATGAAGAAACAACTGAAAGAAGAGAAAAGGCGGCGAAAAATGATGAAGAAGATGGCAGCTCAGATTAGGGATCTGCCGAGTGATTACAATGAGAACGTAGAAGAAGAAAGTAATGGCCCAGCGTCAGTGCCTGTTACCATGCCAGATTTGGCATTGCCTGCTTCGTTTGATTCTGATAATCCTTCTCATCGGTATCGATATCTTGATTCGTCCAACCAATGGCTAATAAGGCCTGTACTTGAAACACATGGTTGGGACCATGATGTTGGATATGAAGGTGTAAACGTAGAGAAGCTGTTTGTTATCAAAGAGAGAATTCCCTTGTCTTTTACGGGTCAGGTTACCAAGGATAAGAAGGATGCCAGCATTCAGATGGAAATGGCAAGTTCAATAAAGCATGGAGAAGGAAAAGCAACTTCATTTGGTTTCGATATGCAAACTATTGGGAAGGACTTGGCATACACACTTCGTGGCGAGAGGATTTTTTATAATTTTTGGAAAAATAAGGTTATTGCTGGTATTTCAGCTACCCTTTTAGGGGATACTTGGTCTAGTGGAGTGAAAGTAGAAGATAAATTGATTGCGAGTCAGAGATTCAGATTGGTTGCAGCTGGAGGCGCAATGTTCAGTAGAGGAGATGTTGCTTATGGTGGCAGTTTGGAGGCTCAATTGAGGGACAAAGAGTATCCACTGGGTCGATCTTTATCGACTCTTGGACTATCTGTTATGGATTGGCATGGTGATCTTGCGATTGGATGCAATTTACAGTCTCAAATTCCAATTGGACGATCAACGGCTCTGATTGGTAGAGCCAATTTGAACAATAAGGGGACAGGGCAGGTGAGCATTCGCTTGAACAGCTCGGAACAGCTTCAAATAGCATTAATCGGCCTTGTTCCTCTCGTGAAGAAGATTTGTGATTATCATCAGCAGTTATAGTTCATAGATGCAGCTGCCTTTTTTTGTGAAAAAACAAACAAGGCCTTCAGGTACTATCTCTGGTCATCATTGAGAGTAATTATAATTTCTGAAATTATATAAATTTCTTGGTAGTAATAGTGTTTGTAGCTTTCTCGATAGATCCCAGTATTTTTTTTCTTTCTATTCTGATTTGAGCTATCAATCAGACCCATTGTTTTCCTTGTCAAAACATCATTGATTTGAAATCAATGGGTGTTGACTTCAGTGGAAGGGCTAATCACTTTGCTTTGACTTCCAAGTTTTTGCTATGTTATTTTCCTTTTTCTGGCTCTATTAGCTTCGTTCTATGATTGTCGACCGTATGGACTTCAACTCATGGGATTAGGTAGAAACTTGTTATTATGTGAATTATGCTATGTAACTGGTTTCTTCCTGTTGATTTGCTCGCATGGGGTTGGATTGTATGGAGATTCTGTGAGTGTTCTCTTATCCAATTTCAAAAAAGAGCCCTTTTTTGGTGAATTGAGACTATTTTCGGTTGGCTAAGATGCTGCCAATTCTGGTGAGAAATGATGTTTAGTGGTTGAAGCAAAATGGTGAGTTCTTTCAGTAGATTTCAATGATGAAGATGAATTACTCTGTAAGTTGTAGACTATGGCCTCTGAAATTACATGCTCTGTTATCAGTAAAACTTCAGCTATCTTTACATGGACGCTCAGGTTATGGGATCCCAAATGTAAAGTTGTATCCATCGTGGATTCTGAAGTTTAATCAATGTTCTTAACCCCAAGACAATCCAACAGAACATGGTTTTAGAGGATTTGTACGATTTTCAATCGGGTCTCCTAGTAACTTAGAAAATGGGTTTCGTAATTGGACGTGACTTGCAATGGGCTCGAGGATGCGCTTCGGCCATCCATTTCTGGCAAGTTCGGGTAGAGATAGAAAAGCCCTTCGGCCATGGAAATGTGAGATAAAAAGAAGAAGCTGAAGCTAGATTTGCAGATAAAGTAGAACATCTGAAAACTTAAAACTTAAACTTAAAACCCAGAAACATTACAATTCAAGATGCAGAAGGAGAACAATCACACAGCACCAAGGTCAGCTCTCGACTTCCATCCACTGTAAACAGACGGAAAAACCGAGGTCGGATTGGAAATAATGAGGATAAAGACAAAGTGCTTAAATGCCAGAGACTGGATAAGGGTCGAAAGCTATTTTCAATCGAACACTAATCTCTATCGTTTTTGGATTCTAGTGCATCCACCATTTATGTTTTCCTTGCAACATCTATGGGGATAAAAACCAGCAAAGGATGAAGAAAAACAAGTAAAACCCAAGAAATCAAACATGAGCAGATAAATAGAGATGGGGTGAAGATCATATGAAATCCAATTTTATTCAAATATGCTTACTAGGATCCACACAAGGATGTCTCATACTGCAGCCAAAACCTAGTTCCACAGACCTCGCAGACACCAACAGAAGGATTATACGAAGAACACTTTAAAGTAGATATGTGAAAAGATAGATCCACCGTCCGTAGCAGCCCATGATGATCTAACTGAGTTGGCCACAGTCGGCAATAACAACCGGCTTAGAGGTTCTCCCACTACTTGATCCGACCTTCTCAACAGCCTGCACAACGTCCATCCCCTCCACCACCTGCCCAAACACCACATGCTTTCCGTTCAGCCACTCGGTCTTAGCCGTGCAGATGAAGAACTGAGAACCGTTGGTTCCGGGACCCGCATTGGCCATAGACAGAACACCAGGACCGGTATGTTTCTTCACGAAGTTCTCGTCGGCAAACTTGGCCCCGTAAATCGACTCGCCGCCGGTGCCATTTCCGGCAGTAAAATCACCGCCTTGACACATGAATCCAGGAATCACGCGGTGAAAGGCAGATCCCTTGAAGTGCAGGGGCTTACCCATCCGTCCGACGCCCTTTTCGCCGGTGCAGAGAGCTCTGAAGTTTTCAGCTGTACGGGGAGTAACGTCGGCGTAAAGCTCCACAACGATCCTTCCGGCTGGTTGACCACCAACGGCCATGTCGAAGAAGACCTTAGGGTTTGCCGCCATCGTCGAAGAGTTCTTCACACTGGAAAGAGTGTAATAGCTGAAACAAATTAGGGTTACGAACGACTTCCCAGACTAAATAGAAGGTCAAATATACTAGAGAGCCATTCCATCCGTTAGATCTAGACACGTGTTTTACTATGTATAACCACGGTCAGCTTCAACTAACCAGAGTTGCTTTAAAAGGTTTCTCAAACGACGTCGTCGTGAAGAACTAAATCTACACTCCACTCAAAGCATATATCCCAAGTCCCCATTATCAAACATCAGAAGCGAAGCTAATCCAATCCCTTTAATATCTCCTGTTCTAGAGAGAGAAAGCTAGAGAGAGATGGAGTGGCTGTACACGAAGAGAAGAGGTCCTCAGTGGAAACAAGGCTGGACAGGGCAAACTATGGCCGCCGTGTCAGCTCCGTCGATTCACCTGCTTACCGTATTCGCCATTGTCGTCTTCTTCCTCTGGTTTTCTCAGTTCGCTTCCTACAGAGCCCAGATGAGCAACTCTGGTACTAATTTCCAGCTCCTTCTCGTGTTGCTCCCCATTCTCTTCGTGCTTCTCGTTGCTTCTTACTCGACTGGTGGGCTTTTGAGGAGCTTTCAAGCCCATGCGAATAGTTCGAGCTTATCCTTCCCCTGGGGCATCGCCATGTTTGTTGCTCTTCTTTTGTTTCTTCTTTCTTATCAGTCCTACTTCCATTCCGGCTGGTTTGGTCGTCTTTGAGCCTCTGCTTGAACGGTGAAGTATTGGAGTATACGACCCAGATTTCATATTGTGGACTTTGTGCGTTCCAAATAAAATTATTCGTGTTTAATGATTTTACTAAATTAAAACTAGAACATGACCGTATAAATAAATATTTTATAATGTCGTCAAATGGATAGAGATATATAGAATTTGAGTAGAATTGGAGCAAATATGTTAGTTCTAGTATTGTTTGATTTTGAACACCCTTGTAAAAAGAAACTTCAGCTTGATCGAACATACACCATGATCATGAACGCGCGCAGTTGATCTGAAAAAATCTCGTTGAATAGACCACCCGTCGAGGAAAGCAGATCGGTACTGAACCAGAACAAGCAAGACTCGATCAAAGCAGCGACGGCCCATGGCGAACTTCCCTCAGACGGCCGGTGGTGGGTCCGTCGGCGGCGATCCCACGGCGACGAGGCGAAGAAACTCCCCGGATTCTCCATTGACGATAGCCAGCGAGCGAGGAGCAGAAGCAGAACGGGTCTCGCGCGAACTGCTGTCCCGCAGTTTCCATGGCGTCCTCGAACGAAGAGAGCCAGGAAATCATGAGAAAAAGAGAGAGAACTCCGAGGATTATTAGAACAGGCTATGGGAGAGGGGAAAGAGTGAAGGCGTCGAAGAAGGAGCTGTTCGATCTGGTTCTGTAGTAGTTCGCCATGGATTGTTTCTTGAATATGACGAGAATCAGAAGAGGGATTGGCTCGTCTTTAGCAAAAAAGAAGAACAAAGCTGGGTTAGAGAAAGATCTTACGTCTTTAGCAAAAACTTACGTCGGTTATTGAGAATACATTCACTGCCCATTAGTGGCGGAAGAACCCAGCCCTGGCCTCTTCTAACATAGCCCAATCCATCCCTAGCCAAGGCTAGGCAGCGCAAGCATCACACCGCGTTCAAGCCTCCAACTGGAGCCCGGACTCACCTTCTCAGCTCATCCCCTTCAACAAGCATCAGGAGAGGATTTCATGACAAAAAGGCTTGGGATTTTTCTAGCATAAACTCTATAAGGACAACCTTAAAGAACATTGTCCGGGGCCAGGCTCACCACATACAAATGTCTTCCAATTTGTGTTGGCTCGAGGTTCAGGTCTGCTCATCTTTCTATTCCAATCCAACGGCTGTTGTTGTGTTTTTATTTTCTGGAAGAAAGCAACTGGGATACGTTCGTAGAGCACTCAACTTGACTATGATTTCAGACCTACGACCAATCATTAAGCGTCATATTCATCAACAACATTGTTATATCAATAATTCAACGTATGTCTATCTTTATGTTTATAACATTCTCTTGTGCTCTTAGTACAATATTATCTGCTTAGATTTAGACTCCTGACATATTTATTTTTAGATTTACAATCTAAAACGCGTTGTACTGAGTACGGTGAGGAACTCTACTTATATACAAAATAAATTTCACTCTCCCAAACAATGTTGAATTATGCATTCCCATCAATATGGGTTATGTCATTGTCCCCTCATAATTAATAATATATTGAGTCATTCTTGTTCTTAAAAGGAAAAATCTCTCGCCCACAGGGCCCCACACCTCGGCCCGAAAGTTTGTGAAAGAGTTAAATCACGTTGACTCAGCAACTCAGAGATAAGAGTCATTTACATGATATCCCAAGGAGCTACCCAATATTAGGAGTAATAATTCTCACACTAGGACAACGCAGACGTCGAACCTAGGCTCTTGTACCCAATCTAACATCTCTGAGCCAACTGAGATATGCTCGTGCGGGCACATATTGGGTCATTCTTGATTTCATATGATGGGTCGCCACAATTACAAAAAATTTTTTTTGCCAATGTCAGAATATTGCGCAATCTAATTTTTTGAAAATAATTGACCTAATAAGAAAATCACGAGACACAGAGGAGCCTTGAACTTCAGAGCATACAATGTTGTACTATTTCATAACTTTTAGTTTGCAAAACTGTCTAAAAGCTGTTCGGGAAGGAATCCAAGATAGCAAAATGCAAGCTTTCGTCTATATTCAATATTATGCAAAATGGATCGAGACTGCTATTCAATAAACATTACATAAGAAGGCTCACATCAGATGCTTGACCTAAAATCAATTATTAATTGTTTATAAAAGAGCGTGACATCCCATTTTCGCACGACTCTTCAAGGGACGTCATAGCTTCATCTATTTCCCACTATTTCTTGTATTAAAACAACATAGGAAACACATCATGCCTGCTGCTCCATGGCATGTTTCATGCATGCAAAGACTTCAAACTAAGGCTCTAACATGTTACGTATCATATATAGCTGTATCAATGGTCCCGGGTTAGGGTTTGGCGTAGTACAAAAGGATAGTACGTTTGGATTGTATATTTGGTAGGAGGGTGTTAATCATTTGAGTATGAGCTTTATTTTTGGGAAAAGTTTGGTGGGTTCTTTCAAAAATCTGATCTTTACTTTCTGAAAAGGGGATTTGACCAAAAGACAAAGAAAGAAGTGGCAAGCTTGAGAAGATGGATGAACACCACATGATTATGTTAATTATTAAAATTCAATCAATAAATAGTAATAAAAATTGGTCACTTTTTTATGATTAATTTTAACTTAATTTTGAAAGAACAAACGATTACAGAATTATTATGCGTCACACGTCTGGTTTCAAATGGTTTAAGTTTTAGGTCATTTTGAGCACTGTAGATGAAGTTTTTAGAAACAACGAGGTTAATAGTTACTGTTTGATTTATTTTTTTAATGTTATTTATATTAATTTTGTATTATATAGCTGCTGAACGCAATGAAAAGATGACAATAGTTATTAAATTTTCACTTTTTCATATTTTGTTCTTTCTGTTCTCAAGAAAGTCGATTTTCCAAATTGCGATTTCTTTTGTATTAACGGTGAATTCATGATTGAATCATTTACTAAGAACGTTTGAAAATTGGGTTATTTGATCATTTTATGTACTGCTGTGATTTGGAAATGGGAAGAAGATCTGCAGAAACATGGAGAATGATTGATCCGCCATTGCAGAGGTTTGATCTTCTCTCCATTTTCACTCTATCACCTACTGGTTTTTGACCTTTACGCAGCCTTTTTGTGCTTTGCTGTTTGAAATGGACTTTTTTTTTAGTTGAGTAATGATTAATCATAAAATTTACATTGTATCCCCTCAAGCAACTCACAGACAGACTACCCAAAAGGCCAAGAAGAATCCAGCTTTTCCGACTGCAAAAGAACGAATTCAAGCTCTAGATTTCAGTATGACTGCATAGTGAACAGTCAGGAATTCATCGTCCCAGTCGTGAACTCAGGTGAGTTAGCCCGTGTCAACAGACTGACTCGTCAGAAATCCCTCCGAGCAACGGCCGAGATTGATCCAGATACAAAACCTGGCTCTGAACATCGACAACGCAGTGTCTCTGCCAATCCTCGAGACTGGAAGACGACCAGTCCGACTCGGTCCGAGACACGACTCGGAGAACGTCCTCGAAAACAGCTTCCTCGCATGGAATCACCAGGGGACCATGGTTGGAGAATCCGAACTCTTCTTCGGCTTCGACGAGAAGCTTCTTGAAGAATGGATGGTTCAGGTGCGTCGCGCGCACGATGAATCTCCTGCAGTTGCTCCCCACACAGACGGCCACGTGTCCGGCGGGAACGTCCGGGGCGGGAGAGAGAGTCTTCCGAGCCTTGTTTCGCCACCGCTGAAGCATTTGCCGGAGCCTCACAATACGCCGGATGTGGTTGCATTTTCCGAGCACCGGTGACATTTTCAAGGAGATACGGAGAGGAAAGTTGGAAAAGCGAAACACTAGTATGCATAGGAAGAGCGTTTTAAACTTTGGAACAAACAATTTAGCCTTCGCTGACTAGATATTTACAATAGTACCACTCCACTCGGCTAAAATAATAAAATACGGGTTCTTACCTTTTCTCAATTTAAACGTATTTTTTTTATTTATGTTTAATTTTTAACAAAATTAATTTGAATAATTTATTTATAAAATAATAACAAAAGCGTAACGTTTAGAGCTTAGTCCTTGATTCCGAAGGCTTACTTAAACAAGTGACATTTAGAGGTTGTTTGGGTTCAGAAGCTATCAAAATAATGGGAAAGTGTGACGCAGAACCCGTTAGGGAGATTGAATATAATTAGAAATAAAGCAAAGATTATGGCAATTTACAGTGAAAAAAAATACGAAAATGCATAAATAAATTACTAAAAAAGCATAAATAAATTACTAAAAATGCATAGTAAATTCCAAAAATTACTTCAAGTCTCATAAAAAAACCTAGCTCTAAGTAAAACCAAATCGGTTATGTATATTTTTTTATTTTTTAAATATCAGAACCGAATCGAGGATTGCAGGTCGGTCTTAATATTAGGGGTGAGCAAACGGGTAACAGGCCGGGTATTTTAAAAAAAATATCCGGTCTGTTAGGGTATCAGGTATGAAGCAGTACCCGAAACCCGGACCTATCCGAAAAAATGGAAAAAATACTCTGATCCGGGTATTTTGGGTAGGATCCGAGTATTTTTGGGTCTACCCGAAATTTAAATCTTTCCGAAATTGTGCTTACCTGGATCCGAGTATTCCGGGTAAGATCCGGGTATTTTTGGATTTTGATAAAAAAAACATAATATCATTGAAAAAATAGTAAACTTGATTCTTGGAGGGTTGAGCTGGGCTGAGGTAGGCAACAGATATTAAACACGGGTATCAGATATTTTTACAATACTCGGTACCCGGACTCCCTACCCGTTTAACTGAACCCAAAACTATATTTTTACCTGTTACCCTACTTGTACCCGGCCCGGACCTTAAGGTTTCGCGTCAGACCTTAAGGTCAGGTTCGGGTTGCCCACCCCTCCTTAATATTCTTAAGAACCACTAGTTCCAATTTCGACCCGCATCGTACCCACCCATTTCTATTCCACTTTAACTTGCTAATTCAAAATATATTTATAAAACTAATATTAAATTTACTCTCTATTATATATTCTTTTAACCTATATTGACGTGTCAAATAATGATTAGTTCGATAAATTTACTAATTAATTTATTTTAGAATTCAAAATATTAACTGTACTTCAACTGCATCAGGCGTTATTTGGCACACGAACGTATATTTTAAGAAGACGTATTTCATAGACTTACTCTAATTACCATCTTGTTCTTGCTAGATCCATTGTATCTTATGCTTTAAACAAAATTAGTTTATTTAAAAATAATAATAAAATATCAATGAAAATGGTGATAATATCCCAACTTTGATCAATAATATCCAATGTAGCCATGATGGTTTGTCTTTGGGTGCTGTTGCATGAGACAAACTAATTGAGGTTAAAATGTATAATCGTGCAAGATCCAGAGATTATATGATGGGGCCTCCTACAAATTCAGCGGCGTTTCATGCCAACTTCAGATCTAAGTTCCAAAACAGTCATTCCAGTTTATCAACTTCCACGTTTAAAACATCATATTTTCCCCCAAAAGAAAAAAAAAAAACGATGAATCATCATATCGGAGTATCGTCCGTGAAAGAAAGAATCCGATGGACTAAAACAAACCAACATTGTCAACTGGAAACATTATAGTAAAACTGCACAGAGTAGAGGTACAAAAAGAACATCCTGGGAATAACTATGACAGGTTAACAACTTTGTGTGTGCGAACAGAACAGCACCTATATAACGAATGCAATATGAATGATGAACAAATAATTAAAGAACCAATTAGACTAACCATCTTCACAAACTACTGGATCGAAGACTCCAGATTTGTGGATGCAGGGCTGTTCTGGTGCAGATGAACATTGTTTTGGGTGCTTTGTTGATTCTGCTTCTGAAACATTGCTCGGGTTCGGCCGTTTATATCTGTAGTCGCCAACTTTAGCCGCTGAACTTCGGTCGTCAGAGCTTCGTTTAGTGCTGTCATAGGAAAATTTGAGAGCTTTTAGTCTTTGTTTTCAGATATTACAGTAATCTCATCCGCACTTTTCAAACCAACAATCAGAACTGTCTCAAGTGACTTAAATCAAAGATCGTATTAAATTTTTTAAAAATTACCATTCAACACCCTGAAGTTATGAGTGTTTTCAACTGACACTCTAGACTTTCAATTCATTAATCTTGAAATATGAACATTTTTCAAATGTCATTTAAACTTTTAATTCTATCAATCAACAACTTAAAACGTGAGTGCATTTTCAATTGACATCTTAAAACTACAAAACTTTATTAACAGATACCTAATATTAAATACTTGTAATTATGCATCTTCTTACAATTCCATTTTGATTTTTTTTCTTTCTAATTTTTCATTTTCGATCATCCTATTAAGAATATACAATACCTAAAAAAATTCGAAATTAAATTGTAAAAAAAAAACTTAATTAACTTTGATTATACGATAAAGTGTCATATGGAGTGTTCATTGATATCCTAAATTTTTTATGAGTTTGTTGATAACATCTGATAAAATAACAGTTATTAATTAAAAAAAATTCAACTGTCTGAGTGTGTTTAAGCTAATACCATCTCGAAGCTGTGCTTGTTGCTCCATGGCTTGAAGGTGAAACTTGAGCTGATTGTTCTGGTTTGTGAGCCCCACCGAATCTCTCTGGTGTGTGATGATAAAAGCAAGTGGTCCACTCAGAACAGGACAAAAAAAAAGAAGAAAACCATTCATCAGAAGCCGATTTCTACCTGAAGAAGAGTAAGCTGAGCCGACAGCGTGGTAGCTTCGTATTGGAGAGTTTGAACTTTGTGTTCCAACTCGGAAATATACCTCATCTTCCGCTCCTTTGAACGTGCAGCTGATTGCCGATTAGCCAAGATCCTGAAAGTGGATTAATAAAACAAACTACCAACAATATCAAAAGCTCGAGCTTGTGGAATGAACATAATTTTATCATTTATATTTATTCTATATACATTTATCCTCATTAGGAGTGAGCAGAACTGGACCGGGACTGTGATTTGAACTAGAATCGTATAACCGAGAACCAGATCATAAGTCAAAAAATAACCTAAAATCATATCAAACCCGACTTACAATTAAATAAAACAAAATATAAACTCAAAAAACTATTTCAAACCCAATCTAATCACTCAAAACCCAACCTAAATGAAATATTTTTTTTTAAATATGAAACTGGACCGGGACAAACCCAAACTAGCTCATATTTCAAGTTTTCAATTCCGATTCATCACAAAACTGGCCCGAACCGTGCTCAACCCTAATCCTCACATGTAAGTCATTTTTTTGTCTTTAGATATGAGTTTTTTTAATGATTTTTTTAGGATTCAAACTTGAGAGACATCTAGTTTTGATATCATGACAAATTGCTAATTATTTCAAAAGCTTAAACTTGTGGGTCGAAGATAATTTAATAATTCATATTAATTCTCTTAACAATTAACTCCATCGAACAATATTCCGAAGAAATAATTTAAAATGAAAATACCTCTTGACGCGCTTTGGGTCAGTAACTGCGATCTCGGCAAGCATGTCATTTGCCAAAATTTTCTTCATTTCGGCTTCGCTAAACTCACCATTTTCAAACTCCAAGCTAAATGGTGTGGAAGTAGCATCAACCAAGGTGCTTGGGGAGAGTTGGCTCGGATGATCGCCCGGCAATGGTGGCATTTTAGAAGACTCCTCACCAAACTGCAACTTGCCGATGAAACTATCCATGGAAATGCTTCGATGGTGTCGGATGGTCGGAGCAATATCGCCTCCAGCACTCCTTTTGATACCTTCTTTTTTGTCAATCGAAGAACTGGATCCAGGCCTCTGAGTTGTTCCACCATTTATGTTCATGCTACTTTCTGCTTCATTATCACTGCTATCACCTCCTCCATTTGTCTTTGTTCTGCTAGCTATACTATCCGAATCTTCACGATTTTCATTTCGGTTATTCTCATCAGTTCCTGACGGGTTCAACGAATCTATATTGTCCAAATTCATATAAGCTGAGAACAGGTCTTCCATGACATCTCCTTTGGATTTCCTTTCGCCCATTCCTACTGACTTTTCATCACTCTCTCTTTTGACTAAGTGGATAGGCTTTGCCAAACTACCCGAACCCTTTAATGGAAGCAGGGGAGGAGATGACTGCATCACCGTTGAAAATCCAAACGGAATATCACTGTTTGACCTTCTATGAGTTTTACGAGGAGGAATACCATCAGCAAATTTCAAAAAACGTCCCTTTGGATAAGGCGAGGGAGGCAACAAAGAATGTGAACTGGGATCTTTATCCTCCATTGCTGCATCAACTGAAACCTGGTCTGAAATTGACGAGCTTGGAGAGTCGCGAAATGTTGAGGGGCTCAATGGGGGTAAATAATCAAGAGAGATAAACAATGGCTGCGACGATGATCGGAAATGAGCGGGTCCCGATGTGTGATTCTGTGATCCAATTACATGGTTCACCGGCCGTGGAATTGGGATCTGAGAATAGGGTGAAATGGGTGGAAAATGCCGGGAACGGAATTGTTGAAAGCTGAATTGGGGAATATTCAATTGGTTCATCAAAGTTTGCTTTAGATGCGACGAGGAAGAAGTTTCGAACGAACAATGGAGGCTTTGCCCTAAATCAGTTCGAGCTTCTTCAGTGTTGCCCATATTTCCTCACATTACAATCCAAAATCCAGTACAATTACTCCTTTAAAACCTCAAATTCCCCAGTAAAAAGCTATAGAGCTTGGATTTACAACTTAAATCCGTCTAACCGGCAAAGCTGTCAGGAGAAAATACACCCGATAAAGCCAAAATGCTTAGAAACTGAGAAACTTCAAAACTAAAGTAGATGAAATTCTTTCGCAAAAGAAACGATAACTTTTTGTTAATATAAGAAACGACGAAGAAGATACACTTCAAACGAGCAGTGACTTCAGCAATGGCCGAACACTGCAAGTTCGCCAAGTCCAAGCCCAAGTGCAGAAACAGCACAGCAGTCAGCAATGGCGTCTTCCGAATTCAACAATAAAGAGGAATAAAGCTCTTTTATCTAAAAAAACTGAGGAAATCCCAAAGAAGCCGGCAATTTATCTCTCCAACAGCGACGGCGAGGATGACGATCACGATGAAGATGACGAGGGAAAAGAGCACCGATTTCCTGACGGATTACGCGTGAATTTAATAAGAAAATACAGTACATTTAGGCTGCATTTCAATTTTATTCCGACCGCATTTGGAACAAATTTCATTCAGTCCCTCAGTCTACGCACCATTTTCAGCGAACTAATCATCCATTATCTTTCTTTTCCTAATACGTTTTGTGCTAATTACCCAATCCAATCATGCTCCTGCCACGTCCTACTCTAGCGCATTTATCCCACGCTCTTGCATTTTCCTTTAGAATCTGCCACGTGGACATCTTCGGCGTTAGGTTTGACCTGAGTCGAATTCTCCTTCGAAATGCATGCACGTCTCGTCACATTATTTATATTTATTTAATTATTTTAATATTTGATGACAAAACGTAATAGCTCGGGATTGATTCAAGTTTACGTCTTGCATGCGCCGTGGTTCTTGAGTTGACTCTTGACAAAGTCAACAACGACGAGAATGGGCAATGTGTTTATCTTCCATTTGTGCAAATCTCCAGAGTTTAGTTCAATCTCTAAACAACCGTAGTGTTCCAAGGCCTGAGAGATGAATGCGCCGGGCCCTGTAACTACAAGTGGGCCATCTTACCACAGGTAGTAGAGGCAACTAATAATACATCTGCTATTCCGGCCCAACTTCCGGTGCCTCACGGCCAGCGGGGGGAGCCCCAAGGGAACTTCCCGGGAGCTCTGGCCGATCATTGGCGACCTCCTCCGGCACAAAGCAGTCAGCCAATCGAGCAATCTCCGGTTCCCACCAGTTTGCCATGGGGTATGGGGTTTGAGAATCAAAACAGCCTTGGGTGGGTCCCATTGCTTCATGTGAATCTAAATAGTGGCTGGACTCCTCTCCAAAGCGAAATTCATCACCCTCAATCCTCCACGTCCCGGCCCGATAGTACGTGAGAGGGTAAATCACGGTGACTCAGCGGTCCAGAGATGAAAGGCTTGCCTGTCGTTTACAAGGAGCAACCTCACATTAGAGGATTAAACTCATGCATTGTGACCACTGGGCTTCGAACTTTGGCTCTAGTTTCAAATCTACCATTCTTGAATCAACCGAGCTAAGTCAGTGCGGACAACTCCTATCCATCTATATTAACACACCATGCTTGCTTCAATGATTGGTTTGGACGTAAAAGAAGATTAATCAAATGAAGTTGTAATCCTATAACTAAATTCTTTACCTTAAACTATCTAGTATTAAAATAAAAATAAAAATAAAAACTCGTAATTAAATATACGTAATGACCCTGCACTTATCATCAGGATGAGTCCCAGCTAGACATCTGAAGAATTTATTTATCCTCATGTCACTGATGGAGAATTCATTATATATTCATTTCGGTCATTTTAAAATTTAGAGTAAGGTTAAATTTATCTTCTGAAGTATCAAATTTTGATTGATCTAATTAAAATATTTTTAACATATTATAATTAAAATAATTATTTAAAATATTTATTGTAAATTTGACGCGTTACGAATGTAAGTTAAGATAGTAAATCTAATATTACCCTGAATTTTATTATTTAATTTGTTAATTGACTAAGTGAGATGTTATAATTGATTGCTACCCAAAAACTGCTCCCTGTGATATGTGCTTCAGCAGTTAAAAGTGTAATCAACTATCTTGTATGAAAGTTTATATCAAAGTATAATAATTATCGACGCATAGTTGATGATTAACGAAATCATAGCACAAGTATGTCAAGTAGTTTGTTTAAAAAGGCAGTTTTCATATCATTCTACTATTATAAAAATGATAACGTTAAGTTTTATTAAATACATTTACGTATTAAGATACGATTAATTCAGTTAATATATGAAATTAATTATAATAATCATATTTTTATGGGTAAATATCAATTAGCCCTCTGTATTTTGAAGGTACTTGCAGCTATTACCTTGTAGTTTAAAACTCATCAAAAAGGTCATTGTACTGTTTAATAATTGCAGCGGATACCGTATCGTGACCGTTCCGTTAAAAGATGGCATGTGCATATCACATGCAAGTTTTTGCTAGCCCTTTTATGTTTACTTTTTACAAAGGCTAAGAGGGTAAATCGAAGAAGGGTGAGTGCGAGTGAAAGAGAGATCGACCATATCTGGACAGTCCGGGTCGTCGAGCGAAAGATAGATCGAAGTTCGTTTGAGTCATACCCTTTAATAGTTTAGTCAAGGTATGATATTGCGTCGTTGATCGATTTCAATACTTAACCCTATTTCAATTTTGGAATTAGGGTTTATGTTTAACCCTCTCGTCATCTTCTCTCCCTTTTATTTTTGAAATTCTGCATCGCAATGAGTATCTTGTTGAAGTATGTTTTCTGATTTTATGCTTATTGAAGTCAGCTTTCTTATTTAATAAATTAATTGTAATATTATTGACTCGTTTCTGTTAAAAAAAATTGTGTGGTATCAGGTTGACCAATTTTGGTCTAGTTGATGAATGAAAACTGAACTAAGAAAATATGAACTTTTGAGCGATATTTGATGTGTTGTATATTTGATACCTTTACGCTCTGAACTTAAATTTATGTCTTCTGTAAAGTTAAACTAGACTCAATAAGGAAAATAATAGCGTTTAAATCATAAAAATCTAAGTTGTAGTACAAAAGTTATGAAAGTTTTAACTGACGGTCGACACCTTGATCGCCGGTCGACACCTTAAAACTCTCGGGTTTGAAAACCGGTCGACACCTTGACTTTTCAAGCTATATAGGTCGACATATGAGCAGTGGTAGGTCGACACCTTGTTTAAAGTGTCGACCGCTCCTTGATGATATCCGAAAATATAAGACGAAATTTACTGATTTCAAAAAATGTATGTTTTAGTGGGTTGTCGGCTACGAATTCAGCCACAACTTCTTCATATGAAACGTAGTAGACAAAATAAGGAAGAGATTAATATCAATTACATGGAATTTGGATAAGTATAGAAAGAGTTATGAGTCCCGAAAGTTATGTGAAAAATAAAAATAAACGGGGACTTTCAACCCCGATTTGGGGTCCCTATTCTAATCCGAAGGGTCCCCGAATCGGGGTTGGAAGTCTCTGTTTCATGAAAAGTCGACGAACAAGGACTTTCAACCCCAATTCGGGGTCCACGTTCTAATCGGAAGGGTCCCCGAATCGGGGTTCGAATTCCCCGTTTCATGAAAAGTTGACGATTCGGGGTCCCAGTTCTAATCCAGAGGTTCCCCGAATCGGGGTTCGAAGTCCACGTTTCATGAAAAATCGACGAACGGGGACTTTGAAATGGAGACTTCGAATTCCGATTTACCCTCTTAGTCTTCGTAAAAAGTAAGCATAAAAGGGCTAGCAAAAATTTACATGTGAGATGCACATGCCAGCTTTTAACGGAACCGTGACATGACGATATCTGTTGCAATTATTAAATAGTACAAGAATTTTTTTGACGAGTTTTAAACTATAAGGTGATGACTACAAGTATCTTCAAAATACAAGGAGTTAATTGATATTTACCCTATTTTTATACGTTAATTTGTATTATTAGAAATGACAATGTGCTTGCTTCTACTCTTTAATCCGTCAAAATCCTACGTTTGTCATGTGGTTGTTGGTTAGCTAAAACAAACCCATCTCTAGAGTATAACCTGACCCACCTCTTTCACATCATTACACGACCTCCCGCCAGAGATCCACCGCTGTAATACCAGAGTTTAAGGTGGATTATTACGTGCTGGCACGACAGGGGCAGGTGGTGGTGGTGGTGGTTGAGCCAGGATTAGTTGTCAACCTAACGGCATCGGGATTTGAAAAAGGCCCTTCGCCGGAGTTGGTGCTCGGAAGCCTCCACCGACGGTCACATCTAGATTTTGGTGTCATTTTTCAAATAATTTTGAATTTTAAATTAGGGAGTTAATACTGTTACTAGACATTACAAATTAATTATCAGCGTTTAATGCTGGACTTTTATTTACGGTTTTGCCATTATCGACGGCGGCCGGTGCCGTTCCCGCTCATTTTCTGGATTACATTTCGAAGGCCCTCTGAAAATCGAGGGGCAGATGGCTGGAGCCAATTATCTTCTGCCACGTCACCGCTATGAAATCAAATTTAAGCGTTTTTTAATCTATTTGCTCTCCAGTTTCTTCCTCTCTCGACTCCCTGCAACTCCGTCTTCGAAAATACAAAACAAACATTCGCCTGAGCGATGGCTTAACGTGGCGGGGCTTGTAAACAGTCGGTGAAAAGGCGAGAGAATTGTTGATTTTCTTCTCCTTTGGATCCTCAGCCATGTGAGTTTTCTGACTATTTCTCTTTTTCTACTTCTGATGCTTATTCTACTTCCAGCTTTCTTCCCTTCCTTTTTTTTCGATTTGTTCTTTTCGAGCCTCCGGCTCACTCGACTGGCCCAATGGCGTCGTCGTCTCGAGCACGGAGCAACTCCCCTTTCTCGCATCGCAAGCCTGCTAGTCCTTACTCCTCCACATCTTCTTCGTCTTCGTTTGTAAACGGAAGGATGCTTCCTCGCTCTTGCTCTACCGCTGCGTCCTCTTACTTCAGCTCAGGCGGTGTACTCGGTTCTCGATCCGTAACTTCGAGTCAAGGTCAGTCTGATTCAATGCATTACGGTTCAAGAGCTGGTGGTACTCACGCGCCGATTGGATTTGCAAACGAAGAACTATTAGCGGAGCAGGTTGAGGCACCGAGGTCCGGGGATAGCATTTCTGTGACCGTTCGGTTTCGGCCACTGAGGTAATTATAGATCCGAGGTTGTTGGAGCTGTTTCTTACCGTTTTAGATATGATAATTCAAGTTCTTAAGGTTTTAGAGCATTGATCTTGATCTGATTCGGTTGGAGGATTCATTTATGGACTTCTAATTTCAGTGAGAGGGAGTTCCAAAGGGGGGATGAAATTGCTTGGTATTCGGATGGAGATAATTATGTAAGAAGCGAGTATAATCCTGCCACGGCCTATGCATTTGGTATTGTTTTCGATTTTATTTTAACTCATACGCGAAGCCAATTTAGATATGTTTATTGAAGAGCATGTACGGGCACTTTGCAGATAGAGTTTTTGGGCCACATACTATTTCACAAGAAGTATATGAAGTTGCAGCTAAGCCTGTAGTAAAAGCAGCAATGGAAGGTGTTAATGGTTAGTGGTGTTTTCTCCCACAACTTATTCAAAGTAATAATTTTGCGTGTAAGTGTAATGAAAATTACAAAAGGAACAGTGACAACAAATTCAGGGATAAAAGTTATTGGAATTATGGAGATGCCTTCCCATACTTCAATTGTTCTTGGAATAAATATTGCTTGGACGAAATAAATTGAATATAAGTGTTTGTTCTAACGATGCAGGAACAGTTTTTGCTTATGGTGTCACGAGTAGTGGGAAGACACACACTATGCATGTAAGAGCGATTGCTTATTTTGACATAAGTGTATATTTTTTGTAAGTTTTATTTAGGAAAAACAGCATCACTCTTCTATTTAGGGAAAAACGAACACCGCTCTTGCACAATTAATTTGTTGTGTTCTTTAGTAGGTAGTATGTTTTGTTTTTTAATGTGGTTTGGAGCGGTAATCACCTAGCTATTTTTGCTTTTTTGGGCATTATATTGCAGTGTCGTGTTTAAAAATCCTTTTATAATTTTTTTCGTAGTATCTCATAGTCATCTTCGTACTGAAATTTATTGAAGCTCATTAATTGCATCTCTAAAAAAATTTACAGGGAGATCAAGATTGCCCTGGTGTTATACCATTGGCTATAAAAGATGTTTTCAGTATGATTCAAGATGTAAGTATTCTAACTAAGTGAGGTAACTTTCAGTTATACCATTCTTCCTATTTTCCTTGTTTTCCAAATGCATCTCCTTCTTCCATTGTTTTTGTCTATTTTCCTTTACTAACATATTTTGCATAGCTAATTATTTTATTCCCCAAAAATATTGATTTAAAAGTGTCACATTTCATCTTTATTGTTTGATAATATGAAATTGACGAGCCTTTCTTTTGTTATCGCGGCAATTAATATCTGAAAAGGATTCTCTTATTTTGTCCTACTGAAGAATTATTTTCTAAAAGAATCTGTCCATATTTTATTTACTTGTTATCAAGTAAACAGGCTCGTTTATTATGTGTTGGTGCTTATTTATTTTTTCCCCTTTTTGTTTGTTGTTTAGTACCTGGTCTTGACTGGTTTGTAATTTTTATTCCTACAGACACCTGGGAGGGAATTCTTATTGCGCGTATCATATCTTGAAATATACAATGAGGTTAGAAGTTAGAGACTGATAAGTGTTAATTATCCATCAACAACTATCATGCTTTTCAATCTATAATTATTTTATTTAATTTTTCACTCTTGTTTTTCATGACAAATTCTTATATTTGAGTTGCTCACTGGAAGTTTTGTTGGCAATCGTTTAAAATTGTTACTTTTCTAAAGGTACTCATTCACTTACATACTAGTGAATACAGGTTATAAATGACTTGTTGGATCCAACGGGTCAGAATTTACGTGTTCGGGAAGATGCACAGGTCCTACACATTTCTTCACAATTTATGTCGATTCTTGTACACCTTGGTTGGTCACACTCTCTTTTTCCTCCTATATGGGTCTGCCTGCTTCACATATATAGTTGTCTTTTCACACAGGGAACTTATGTGGAGGGAATAAAGGAAGAAGTTGTATTATCTCCTGGTCATGCTCTCTCTTTTATCGCTGCTGGAGAAGGTATATTTAGAGCGTGCTCTTGCTTTGTTTAACCGATTCTTACGCTTGTTATCATGCCTACGTTTCTTTTAACTGACTCATGATAAATTAATTAAAGATTTTTATCTGATCTTAAATTGGCAGAACATCGTCACGTTGGATCAAATAATTTTAATCTACTGAGTAGCAGAAGTCACACCATCTTTACACTGGTAACCAATTACTATGTATTTAAGAGTAGTTGCTTCATTAAGGAAATTTTAGTTGGAGTCAGATGCTAAATTGGTGGTTGATTTTCTATTTTCACGAGCACGAAGAAAATTTTTCCCTATTTGTTTCTTCATCTTAGTAGATAATAGTCCATGTGACAATTTTGATCTCCTTAGTTATCACAGTTTACAAGAATGAAAATGCTATTCAGGAACTGCAATTTGCACAGAAAAAGTTCCCAATTTTGCCCATTGCATTTGGCATATTCAAGTTATTTGCATTGTAGTTACTCCATATTATACTCTGTTCCATATTCTTTTCTTCTCTCTTGTATTTTTCCCTTTTATTTTGCTTTTGACAAGTGGACAACTTATAACATCAGTTAAGTCATGGGAATAAAAAAACCTCCCTGGTAAAAAGTGTATGTGGAGATGTAATTTAGTTTTATGGCTTTGAATTAGCGACTAACTTATATATACATATCCACAGATGATTGAAAGTAGCCCACCTGGAGATGAATATGATGGTGTTATTTTCTCTCAACTTGTAGGATTTTCTTCTACCTGGATAAATGTTATTATTTTGTCAAATTGTGGCTGTTCTGTTGATGTATTTTTTCTATTTTTTATCAGAATTTGATTGATTTAGCTGGATCTGAGAGCTCCAAAACTGACACTACTGGATTAAGAAGGAAGGAGGGATCTTATATAAACAAAAGTCTTTTAACACTTGGAACCGTAAGTATTTTATCAACCATACTGCACTTGAGTGTACTTAATCTTGCTCTTTTTACTCTTAAAAAACTGAGACTACCTCTCATGTTACAATAACAAAGTGATGCATTTCAATTATGGACCTGCAAATCATGTTTTTCATTGATTTCTATTGTTTTGTGCAACTAAGTTTGGCAGTTAAAAAGTACAATGAATTAAATAACTTTCAACTACCAAGTTGACTAGTATGAGTAACTCCTATCTGATTGTCTTTTCTTTATATGAGCGTGCTATGTAGAAAAGTACTTATTTATGATTGGAATATGAAGGTCATTGGAAAATTGAGTGAGGGAAAGGCGTCCCATGTTCCATATCGAGATTCAAAGCTTACTCGCCTTTTGCAATCTTCGCTAAGTGGTCATGGACATGTTTCAGTGAGTATTTCTTCTACTTTGATTATTGAAACTCTAGATTCTTCGACTTTTTTTTTGTCCAATAGTCAGGATTCAAATTACAGTAACTCATCGTGCATAATGAGGAGTCACTTTTTGTCTAGTACGACTGCTGTAAAGCTTTCCCTTTTTGTCTAATCTATGATTGTTTCAGCTAATATGCACGGTTACTCCAGCATCCAGTAATATGGAGGAAACTCACAACACATTAAAGTTTGCTAGTAGGGCAAAAAAGGTTGAAATTTATGCATCACGCAATAAGGTTCATCACTATCTCATTTCTCACAGTCCACTTCAATGGTTAACTAGTTTTTATTATTGACACGTGTCAAATTCTATCTTAGATTATTGATGAAAAGTCTTTAATTAAGAAGTATCAAAGAGAAATCTCTACCCTCAAGCATGAACTTGATCAGCTTAAGAGAGGGATGTTTTCTGGTGCTAGTCATGAGGAGATTATGATCTTAAGGCAGCAGGTTTCTACGCAACCTTTTCTTCTAAGTTCAGTAGAATCATGTTTTTTACGTTTTAGGGGCAACTATTAATCTGTCTGCTCCAATTTACTGAATAGTTGGAAGAAGGTCAAGTAAAAATGCAATCAAGATTGGAAGAGGAAGAGGAAGAAAAGGTGGCTCTAATGAGTAGAATACAGAGGCTGACTAAACTCATACTTGTCTCTTCCAAGAATACGATCCCTGAGTGTTTGAATGACATTCCAAGTCACTCTAAAAGTTATTCTGTGGGAGATGATGACGTGAGTTTTGGATTTTGCTTTTGGGAGATGAGTTGGTTTTATTTTTAATACAACTGTTAACTTAGCCTAAGCACCTAAAATGACTTAATATGGTAACACTAAGAAAAATTATGCAATTGTATATATATATTCTTTGGAATCACGGTTGCAACATAAAGATTCATGTAGATGTACAAGAGAGTTGTTTTGTTATAGCTAGTCAGATAGCACATAATTCATTTTTTTTATCTGCAATCATGGATTTATGTCAATGTACATGACATAGTCATCTTGGTCTAGCTAATTAGCTTCTAATATTTTTTAAGTTTCAAAACGAGGAAAATATTGTTAGGAGACTTGTTATTTAGAATTTTACTGTTGTCTGAAAAATCCATGAATGAAATGTTCATCATTAGCCATTTTCCTTCCAGAAATCTAGTATGCTGCTCGAGGGTTCATTGTTGGGAAATCAAAAGGACTCTTCTTCCTCAATAGATCCATCAAGTCTTTCATGTGATTCTGAACATCAAAGATCTTCTAGCAAGTGGAATGAAGAACTTTCACTTGTTAGCTGTATAGTAACCGAATCAACTCGAGCTGGTGAACTCATAAATGGTTCAAAAGTGGCTACTGTAAATTTTTGTTTTGAGCTCTTTAATCCTACATTTTTTTCAATTCTATAGTTTGATATCTTCTAATCCACATTTTCCACACTTGATTATGTATAATGTAAAGGGAGGAATGACCATATCAGATCAAACAGATCTTCTTGTCGAGCAAGTTAAGATGCTTGCAGGAGAGATTGCCTTCAGCACCAGCACCCTGAAACGTTTGGTGGAGCAGTCCTCTAATGATCCTGCTGGTTCTAGAACCCAAGTATAATTTACTTAACTTAATATATAGTTTGTCCTTGTAGTTCTGGTGCAGTGGAAATGTCATTTTTTTCCCATTATTTGTTATTTTGTGTAAATTATAAGGCCAACCTTCTTTGGCCCTGCTACTGGATTGAGTTATATGGAAATTTCGTTGATTTAATTACAGATGATCCTTTTTTGCAGATCCAAAACATGGAACGTGAGATTGAAGAAAAGAGGAGACAGATGAGTGCTTTAGAACAACACATTATTGAGAGCGGTGAAGCTTCTATTGCTAATGCATCAATGGTTGAAATGCAGCAGGTGCTTTATCCTTCTACGTCTATCCCATATTTGATAATGCATTAATGGTTGAACTTTTGTAGCTCTCTCAAGGAATTTACTGAAATTCTTTTTTGTGTTTCTACAGAGTGTTATGAAATTGATGACCCAGTGCAACGATAAGGGTTTTGAACTTGAGGTCAGTAGTTGTGCGTATTTTTGAAGGACATTTAGGGGAACTATTTGATTGCCTTTGGGCACAATCTACTATAGAAATTAGAAAAAAAAAAACATTATGTTATGATGGTTTTTGTTTTTTTTCTTATTCCATTAAAAAATTATGCAGATCAAATCTGCAGATAATCGTATCTTGCAAGAACAGTTGCAGAACAAGGTCAGTTGCTGTATCCTTCTTTTTCCTTATTTTCCTAAAATATCTTCATTCAGCTGATATACTTTAACATCCAATGAATTAAATCAAAGACTATCCTACGGTTCTTGATGGCTCCAGTAAATTGGATGTTGATTGTATCATTTGTCACTGCAGTGTTCAGAGAACAAAGAGCTTCAGAAAAGAGTGAATTTTCTTGAGCAGCAATTGGCTGCATCTTGTAATAAATCATTATTGTCCTCTGATATCTGTTCATCTGAAGAATATGTTCATGAGTTGAAAAAGAAATTTCAGTCTCAGGTTATTCCTTTAACTTTTGATGATAAATATAAAATATTTACTCTTCTGTACAATGGCATTCACTTTAGAACATAATAGCTTCTGCATAATTGGTCATTAATGTCCGGTATGTTTGAGCAGGAGATTGAGAATCAGAAACTTAAGTTGGAATTTGTTCGGCTTTCAGAAGAAAACAGTGGCTTACATGTTCAAAATCAAAAATTGGGGGAAGAAGCTCAGTACGCAAAAGAGCTAGCCTCTGCTGCAGCTGTTGAGTTGAAGAATTTAGCTGGTGAACTGACAAAGCTTTCTTTGCAGAACATAAAATTGGAAAAAGAGTTGTTGACTGCTCGAGAATCGGTTCATTCTAGAACCCTAAGGACAGTCAACGGTGCCAATAGGAAGTATAATGCAAGCATAACGCCAGGGAGGAAGGGAAGGCTTTCTGGTCGTGCCCATGAATACCCACCGGCATTTGGTGATGACTATGACTTGTTGAATCTTGATATAGATGATTTGAAAATGGAACTGCAGGCGAGGAAACAAAGGGAGGCTTCGTTAGAGGCTACCTTGGCTGAAAAGGAGTATATAGAAGATGAATGCCGGAAAAAGATTGAAGATTCAAAGCGAAGGGAGGAGGCTCTGGAAAATGATTTAGCTAATATGTGGGTTCTTGTTGCTAGGTTAAAGAAAGATAGTGGAGCTGTGCCTGTCTTGAACATTGATGAAACTGAAGGTACTGAAATTAAGCACATTATTGATGTGAAGAACTATGGCTCTGAAGGTGTTCACATCCTCGAGGAGAGTAAAGTTTTGGAAATTTCAAAACCGGCAGAAGAATTTCCGAAGGAAGAACCACTCGTTGCTCGCCTCAAGGTAAATATTTTAAACTGAATGTTCTGTTGGTAGGGCATGAGTCGGTTTGGATTGATTTTTAACTAACCAAAATCAACCTATTTGATTTTGGGTTTGGAATTTGAAATATAAAACTCAAAATCAATTTTTCAACATGAAAGATTTTGGTTTCATTTGGGTTGGTTGCAATTTTTTTAATTTATTTTTTGTAATAATAATTTTATTTAAATTATTAAAATAATATGTATTTTAATTTAATATTTCTATTATTTCATCTAAAATTGTATAAAATAGTTTAAATTTAATAGGGTTGAATTGATTTCTTTTTGTTAGCCAGAAAATCCAAATCTGACTCTAACCCGCTCGTTAGTAATTGTAATTGACCCAAATACAAAAAAATAGCTTTTAACCGACCTGACCCGACCATAATGTTTCGGGTTAGTTGGGTCCATAGATCAGTTTGAATTGTCCATCTCTATTGGCTGACTATTAGCTCATCATATACTATATTTTAGAAGTGTAGAAAAATATTATTCACAAATATCTCTTAGTGTACAAATGATATGTTTCTAGGCAAGAATGCAGGGGATGAAGGAAAAAGAGATCAAATACATGGGTAATGGAGAGGCCAATTCCCATACTTGTAAAGTATGCTTTGAATTGCCAACGGCAGCAATTCTTCTTCCCTGTCGGCATTTTTGTCGTAAGTGAAATAGAATAAGAATACAATTATGAATATGTGTTTATCGGATTTCTCATCACCTTCAATGCTTCCTTCAGTGTGTAAACCATGTTCACTTGCTTGTTCGGAGTGCCCCATTTGTCGCACAAAAATTGCCGATAGGCTCTTTGCGTTCACATCTTGAAACGGAGTCATGCCCTTCACAATCAGGTAATTTGATTATTATTATTATTATTATGCTGCACTGCAGAAATTATCTTTCTTGGTAAAGTTTTTTAGATTCGAATTTAGAGAGTAGCATTTCGGGATTCGAGTATTGGTGGTTATTTTCGATAACATGCTTTGCTTTTGTGTTGTTATGTATTTGCAGGGATGTCCGGTAACTCCGAATGCGATACGAATTCGATTCTTTTATTGGTTTATTTTTATCTTATCGTATAAAGCAATGAGTACAATCCCGGTTAGTACAGATCGAAGCGAAATACAAAAAAAAAGTGGATACTAGACGCAAGTTCTTAATTTTTAGAGTTCCACGAAGCCGTGTATATCACCATATTAGCTTCTTAAATGACCATTTATTGTTACTTGGAAAACTATACATACAGTCTTTGTTATTTTTCATGCTTAGATAACTCTGCAATGAAGCTCTTAGCTGTAGCTCTTAATTTCCTCTTTCCTTTGCTGCACTTTTCTAAATCCTCTAGCGTCCACCAAAGCTCCTTGCTCCTCTTTCCTTTGTCACTTCCACGAAGCTGCACCATAATCCAAAAAACAGAAACATTAGTGGTACAAAAAAACAGAACCGGACTTGCAGTTTTGCCCAGAATAGCAGGCTTATATTGGTTCTAATTCAAATAAAATTGCAATTTGCAATTAGACCAACGGTTTTGTGAGTATAAACGGTTGAAATTGACAAGATTGGATAAAACTCCATCTAAACCCAAAATAGTATATAATTAATTAAATTATTATTTTGTCAAATTTAAGGTTGAGAGAATCGATCTTTTATTCCACGTGCGGAAGAAATCTATTATGTTTTTTGTTTGCGTGGTGGACATAGCGTTCGCGGCCACTGCAGATAGCGGCTTCATCGGCCAGGCCCCAGGGAGAATCACTCGGACAAGGGGACGGAGAGGGAGAGGGAGAGGGAGAGGGAGCTTCATCTTCTTCGTCTCTTCTTCGTCAATGGAAGCTACGTTTCTGTCAATGGCGGAACATTACTCGCCCTTGGCACTCTATGTTTTACATTACAGTTTCCTTCGATAGTTGGCGAAAACGGTTGGTTATCCTAGCCCAGAGTGGTAAGCATGCCACGATTCCTCAACTGCTTCTCTTGATTTATAACCAAATGGCTTGATCGCTGTTCAGGTCAGTTACAGAGAGTGAGAATGGGAGATAGGGCATCGATTACGTCCACGCGCTCGTTTTTCTTGGATGAATCGGAATTTGATTTTGGTTTCGAGATCCTCGACGAGATTCAGGGGATTTCTCAGTGGGAGTTACTCAATATTTCCGATCTTGATTCCGATTATCAGAGCTTCGCAAATGGAGAGTTACAGGCGACTTTCATGCCTGCTTCTTCTGAAGACATCGGAAACAGCGCCGACCGAGATCTTCATTCTACTAACGAAGAAGACGATGATATTGACGATGGAGATACGTATGAGTATGAATTGGACGACGAGCTCATTCCCCGGTCCGAAACCAGAAAGTTGAAGAAGCAGAGGATGAGGAAAGCTGGAAAGAGGGGTTTTCCAAAGAAACTGCCGTACTCGTCCAAGAGGCCTGGATGCATTGGCGGGAAGCACGGTCTAGGTCTGAAGCACAACCAGCGAACAGGTACTGGGCAAGAATTTATCAGAATCTTTCAATCTTGATCGCTGTGAATCTCGTTTGATCTTCTCTGCTCATGTTCATCCATGGCGGTTCATGAGTAATAAAGTTTTTCCAGTTGGGGGAGATGATCGGTTTCCGTGCCAAAATAAAAATAAATATAACAATATTAATTAAGTTTTTCCATAGCTGCCAACAAAGATTTTTCGATACTAGATTGAGCTCATCGACCGCTGAGATTAGCGAACTGCGCAAACATCGCCGTGCCGGAGTGCTCGTCAATGGCCTGAATCTCCGCCGGAGAAACCTTGTTTTCTTCCGGGACGGAAGAAACGGAACGATTCTCCGTCGTCGGAGCTCCGACGGGGACCGCCATGGTTGAGTTGCTTTCGTCTTCTGTTTGGCCCTGAATGAAAGCCTCTTGCAGCTGCAAAGCATACTCCAAATTCCACAGCACGTCGCCCATGGTTGGTCTGTCGACTCCATACTCGGACAAGCACTTCTCCGCAGCCTCGGCGAATTTCTTCATGGATTCCGGATTTATAGTTCCGACCAGTAAAGGATCGATTATCTTCTCCAACAGCCCCTTCCTCTTCCACTGCATAGCCCAATCGGCCAGATTAACTTGTTCTCTCGGTAACGCCGGGTTGATCGCCGGCCGGACACAGAGCGTTTCGAGTAGAACAACTCCGAACGAATAAACGTCGGATTTGTCCGTCAGTTGTTGTCGCCGGAAATACTCGGGATCTAAGTACCCAAAACTTCCTTTCACGGCGGTGCTGACGTGGCCTTGTCCCATCGGCGTATCCTTTGACAGTCCGAAATCAGCCACCTTGGCCGTGAAGTTGTCGTCTAGCAAAATATTCGTCGTCTTTACATCACGGTGGATGATTCCTTGGGCGGTGCCGGTGTGGAGGTAGTGCAGCCCACGCGCCGCCCCGATGCATATTTCCAGTCGTTGCTTCCATGAAAGCGGGGCTAGATCCTTTCCGTACAAGTGGTCTCTGAAGGGTCCATTAGACATGTATTCGTAGACTAAGATCATTTCTGAATTCTCGTCACAGTACCCAATCAGAGAAACTAGATGTCTATGTCGGAGCTTCGACAGCATCTGAATTTCGGTCTCGAATTCTGTAATTCCTTGCTCCGACTGAGGATTTCCACGCTTGACTGCGACTTTCGTCCCCTCGTCGATCACTCCCAGATAGACGTTTCCGAATCCTCCGACGCCGATTATCTCGCCGGAGTCGAAGTTTTTGGTCGCTTCTTGCAACTCTGCGAACGAGAAGAATCTTCCAAGTCCTAAACTTGACGAGTAGATGTTGGTTTTGTGCGATCCGTACGAGGTTTTGCTCGTCATGAAGCTCGTGTCGCCGGCGTGGACCGGAAGTAGCCACGACGAGAAGCTGTTTCTCTTCTGCCAGTCTTGTGGCCTCTTGTGCCATTTGATCACCATAGCTCCGAGTCCGACGAAGGCTCCAAACATCATGGCGAACCCAACCGCAGCCACCGTCCCCCGGTTCGACCCGCCGCCTGATCTTCCGTCGACGCCAAATATTCCGTCCAAACTATCCACCGAGTTGCTTATTTTCAAGATCTCGAGCCCGTTCAAAATCGCATTGACGTCGCCATTGTTGAGCTTCGAAGGTCCAATTTGAACCGTAAGTCCGCCATCGTCAGAAATCAATGAAGAATTCACCACTATATCCTTGTAATATGCAGTCGACAAAGCTCCCAACGTATGCGATAAATCCAAGTCTGTAATCGCTGCTTCTCCATTGATATACACATCAAAGTAGAGATTATTAAGAACTTTGCTCACAATGTCGCAGAAATGTAGCCGAACCAGATACCCAAACGAAGGATCGGCCTGAAAGGTCCACGTGATGTTGAAGCTCGGTCGGTCAACGACAGCATCGGCCATTCGAACTGCACTTGCGTAGACACTTTGAGGTGCAATTAGAGCGCCTATTTGCTCTTGTCCTTCTTGATACTTTATAGTACTAGTTTGAACAGTGACACTGTCTCCCAAAGCTTTGGATTTGATGTAAGGCTCGTCCGGCAACCATGTCCGGCCAAGAGAGTCGTTCCGGGGAGTGATTAGAGGACCTCCGACGTTAATCCTGTAAAGGGTCTGAAATGCGTGCTCCGATAGGCCTGTGTATAGACCCACCGGAGAAAGGGCTGCGCCGGCGTCGCTGATCAAGCCGTCAGGAGCTGAAACCACCTCGATGGCGTTGATGAAAGCTGCGGAGTTCTTCATCGGAGAAAATTTGATCGAGAGTTTTGGGTCTGTAACGTTGATGAGAAACTCCTTGACGATGTAATGGGTGGCGTTGTTGATGTTAAAGCTGTGCAGCAAAACGTATTCATCGGTGGCGACGGTGAACTTCGCCTGAAGAAGATCGAAATCATGGCTTTTTACCGGGTAAAAATAGAGGCGAATCCAATGCCAGCCTGGCTCCGACAGCTGAAATGCGTACGTGGCTTCCCGGAGAAAGATTCTGGCGGTGGAGTATAACGCCGATGGCAAATTATCCAACGGTACGGCGGCTCTGATGTCGTCGTCGGCGTTCAGAAGCTGGTTTGTTTGCTCGTCGGTTTTGAAAATTCTGCCGTCCGGCAAGTTGGGTGGCGTAACTGCGCCACAATCGATGAGGAAATTGTCTTTTGGAACGAAGGCGGCGGCGGAGACTGCCGTGGTTCGGCCGGAAAGGAGGGCGGCGGAAAGCAGAACCAGGAGGATGGCCATTTTTGGGGAGGATAGAAACCTCGGATTTAGCCTCGGTATCTCCATTTCCTCATGGACGAGGAGGAGATTAGAAACTAAAGAGAGTAAAACCAAAACATTCTTGAAAAAGGGTGTCGGTCGGTTTATGTTTTCTAAGATTGGAAGTGGTGGAGGAAATGAAGGCGACAGCCTGCTTTGGCCGGATTGCCCAGGCAATGTCTAGAAATAGAAAACTTCTAGTTCAAGCCATTTGAACGAGTCAAAAAACCTTCTCTGTTTCTGTCTCTCTCTCCTCTTTCTCTCTCTCCTCTTCTTAGTTTTCTTCTGTTTGCTGGATCAACAAGAGAAACACAGGGCTCGCTGAAAACTGAACAAAATTTCTTCCAATGGCAGCCTCTAACTGAAATTAATTAGGAGTTAAAATTAGTATTATCCTTATCTAAAAGGTCTCATCTAGGGGTGGGCATAGCGGGTCTGAGCCTGTGAGTAAATCGGAACCGACCGGTTTTTCCTGGGCCGGACTGGTTTTATGATAAAAAATTTATAGTCATGGCTTTTTTTAAACAAAATCGTGAACTACGGGTCGGACAACGGTTTATTCTTCAGTTAGAAGATGCCTGTTAAAAATGCCCGTGGATCACAGGCCCGGTTTAGAACCTTGTCGGAACCGGCCAAAATCGGCCGGTGCCCACCCCTACTCATCGAGGCATTAAATAGGAATAGACAAAACCAACACAGACCAATATACCAGACCAAACCCCGATGTTATTGACTCGGGTGGGGCCGTTTTTGTAAGAGAAAAAATGATTTTCGGGTTCAATTCAGAAAATCATAAAATATTGGTATGGTTCTCGATCCAATGGCATAAAACCCATCAAAACTAGACCGACCCATTTTAAAATGCTAACCTAATCTAGCTAATAAGTATGCTAGAAAATCATTCCCTAAACCGACTAAATCGGGTTTGGTTTTTTTACCCCATTTTTTGTTCTATGATCTTTAGATGCACACTTGTGTGATTTACTTGATCTATACAAATTGCAAAACCAGAACCAAAATTTCAAGGATGTTTTGAATGGAAAATTTAAAAGGAAAACAAAAATCGGGTTTGGTTTTATTATATAGATGCAGATTGAAGCTACATTTTCGGTTCTGGATTGTAAGAAACCGACATGGATCACGGAATCGGACCATAACCGTTATTTTGGAACTGTACTAAACCGGCTAAATCGGTTGGGTCCGGGTTCGTTTAAAAACACCCGAACCAGACCAAATGCAAAACAATAAAACCCTCTCGCCTCTCACTCTCGAAGCCTGATTCCGGCACCCTCGTTCATCCAGGGACAGTCTCTCTCGCTCTCGCTCCCAATTCCCGAACCCTCTCGGCTTCGCCCAGCCATTGCTCTCTCGGCATCGCCAATCGCCAATCACCAATCACCTTCTCCATCCCTGCTCGGGCTCGCTGTCAACTAGGTAAATCCTGTTAAAATTTTTAATGAAGATTAGTTCTTTTTTTCTTTTCAATCCGATGTGTGTGTTGTTTCTGTATTGGTGTTTCTCGCTCTCCGCTCTAAATCTCGTATTATTTTCTCTGAAACTATAAGATTATCTGATTATGTAATTACTTCTGGATAACTTTAGAAGGCTTAAATTTGACAGGGAGCGAACGCTTCAGGCATGGACCCGTTCGACGACGTAATTGATTCTGGAGCGGGTGCTTCAGGCAAGTGTGTTTCCCTATTTTCCTATGGTTCTAGTTTTTGATCTGGTAAGTATGATTGATCTTAGTCTTTTACCAGCCCGTGCTGGAGGAAAATTTCAACCAAAATGTAAACCACGGCCTAGAAGACAGCCTTCTACATTGGTTTCTTCAGTATCTGGCAGTGAAACAAAGAAGATGGACAACACCGTATCTCAACCTGGTGACATGCCTGAAAATATAGTTATTCATGCAGCGTTGGCTGTACCTGAGGTTCTTTCACATGCAAACCTCGAAAATTTGGAAAGTTCCAGCTTAGGATCCGTGAAGCCTGCATTTGAAATGGAGGGATTCAAAGATTCCATGACTTTTGATGTCCCTGCCAATGGGGATTCAAATCCTATCATAACAACTTCAGCGGAGGTAGTGAGACTCAAATTGACCCATCTACATCAATTTTAAAGTAAGTTATTTTCACTTTTAAACACTTATGGTGTTTATGGCAATCAGGTACCTGCTGCTGAACTTAAATTAAGTCCTCGTGGGAGTATTATTTTTGAAGAACCGATAGCCAACGGTCAGGATGTGTGCTGCATAGTTGTTATTCCAGAAACTAAATTTATTTTTTAGTATCTTAATTAATGGTACTTTCATTTTCTGTAGACTGTTTTATTCGGAAGTTTCAGCCTATGATGAAGCCCTTTTCAATTGTTTGCACACTTGATAGTTATAGAGCAGGGAACCCTTACCATTGTATTGAATCTAGCAAAGATTCAGAAGTTGCTCTAGCCGCTCGATCTTCAACTACCTCGGAGATAATTAGGAGCAAAGGATCATTGACTGTAAATTGCAATGCTAGCGATAAATTATCTGATGATACAACTCGTTTCGGAATTTTTAATCATAGCAATCCTGATGCCTTAAGTGTTCAAAATAGCAAGGTTCCAGCTATCAAAGGAATCAAAGTGGTGTCTCCTGGAAGTGGAGATTTTCTTTCTAGCCTTCACAAACCATCAGTAGAGGTTCGTAGATAAATGGATTTCTAGTTCAGGTTCAGATTAAATATCTATTCGTTAATTGGTAATCACTGTTATCTTCAGACTGTTGGCATATTTTCAGGATTAGACTGTCTTGATGATTATCTTAGTCAACCAGCGCGTGGTGAAGGTGAGTTATTAATTTCTTAATAGTCTTCCACTTTCATAGCAATTGGTTTCGTTTAAATTTCTACAAATGCTATTAGAAGATTTTTCAAGGTTTATAGATATGGACACTTCAATTGCAAATGTATGGGTGAATCTTGATGTAAAAATTGATCGTAATGCAAAATTTTGTCTTGAATTTTGAAGAAATCATTTCCCTAGGAATAATATGTGCCTACATATTCTCTATATGTACTCAACCTTAAGCCTTCTTTTTTGCTTTTCTGGTGGGGAAAGCCAATAGTGTGTTTAGTTGATAAGGTTTTTGGGGTGTCGAGTTTTATCAAAAAATTCTTTGTACAACTCTTTTTAAGTTTTAACATACTCCTTAATGTCTTAGGAGTTCTTTTTCTCAGACAATAATGTTTTCTTGCAGAGAGAGTTTGTTGTAATCCATCGTCTACTACTGTTGAAACTTCACAGTGGGAGTCTGTTGAACAAAATCATGCTTGTTCTGATCCGAACATAGAGGTACCTGCGAATGAAGCTCCTACACGTGATGCAGAAACTTGTAACTTAGACAGTGGCTTCACAGGGAATGTTAATTCAGAACATTTCTTGGCTACGACTGAAGAATCAGTAATGTCTCTAATTCAAGCTTTGCTACTCTTTTATTAAATGGCTGATATACTAATGTAACTATATTTCTTAATGTTCTGAGTTTCTCAGGCTCTTAAGACCGGTGAAGGAATATCTTTAACAATTTCTAAGATTCCTCTGAAGCATAAAAATTGTTGTGTGGCAGATGAATATGAGTGTGCCCCATCATCGACAAGGCAGCTAAGAAATAGGGTTCCACATCTACATGTTGACAATAGAGTAGATGAAGCTCCTGAAGACAGTGATGATGAAATGAATGATGATGGCTACAATGACAATGACATGTTAGGAAGTAAACAGAAGGAAAAAGCTTTCAAAAATTCCAAAAAAGAAGCAGCTGAAAATGAAAAATTTGTTCGAAAGCGCAAGGTTGTTGGTGAAGGAGCAACAAGCAATTCCATGGGAAAAGGTCCTAGAAGGTTTCCCCATTCGACTCGTCGGAAAAAAAGATTTGGTGGTGATTCGTTTGGTACCTACTGTGCTTCAGTTCTGTTGAGTTTAATCAGCGCGTATTAATGTTTTTTGTTAATTTTATCATCCTACAGTTGACAAAACTTTACTTGATACCCCAGAGGACGAAATTGAATTTAGTAAGATACGATTCAAAGATCTGATCATTTATCATGAGTATAAGGAGCGTTTAGCGGTACACATTTTGATTCCTAGTCTTATTAGTCACATGAAAAGTAATGTATTTATCTATAGTTTTTTCTCTAATAGCAAGCTTCTTGCTTTTTTTTTTTGATGTGTAGAAGAAAGTGGCAAAATCCCAGTTGAGTGATGATAGGTACGAGAGCTTTCAGTCTGAAAAATGTTGCCTATTTAATTCTCTGCATTGATTCTTGCTTTTTTTGGATTTTTTTACTATTTGTTGATCAGATCTGTTTCTGGTGTAAACAAGGAGGGTTCTCATGATGGAGAGGAAGATTTTGCTTCTGAACAACGTAGAGGATCTGACAATGATGATGAAACTTACATTAAAGTTGATTCGAATTCCGAATACTTTAATTACCACACTTACATGAATAAAACATCCCGTGTAAAATGGTCAAAACAAGACACTGAACTTTTCTATGAGGTAACAAGAGTGATACCTTTTTTGGCTGGTACTGTTAAACTAAAATCTATTCATTTATTGTGTGAACTAGTTGAAAAAAAATTCTCTGAAAGTTAAGCATAAGTTTGTAGTGTTGCTTGTATAAATTAATGCAGTAACTAATCAGTTTTTTTGAAGTGAAGTTCTATGGCACTTTGAATGGAAATTTTTTCAATTAAAGGTTGGCGATTTGAGATTTAAAATTTTTAAATAAAAAATGTAGAAGAAAAAGGCTTTGGAGAAATATCTTCTGGAGATTTTCAGATCTATTAAATGATTAATAATGTTTTACTTTCATCCAATTCTATTCTAATTCATAGTGCAGTTTTTCTAATATCTTTTTTTAATAATCAGGCTGTTCGGCAATTCGGGACAGATTTTTACATGATACAACAATTGTTTCCTGGTAGAACACATCATCAAGTAAAATTGAAGTTTAAAAAAGAGGAGCGTGGACGTCCTTTACATATTTATGAGGCTTTGACAGGACGCTCCAAAGGTGCTATTGCTCTCTCTCTCTCAAATCCTCATTTATTTAAAATAAGTAAATATTAATCATCCCTGGATTATGAAGCCATGTGAAGTGGATATTGAACTTTAAAAATTGTGAATCGACGCCTTAAAATTTACTGGTATCTAACGAACACCTTATTATTATGTTTTTGTTAATTTTAATTTTGTCTATCGATTTGGTTAGTACATTTTGTTAGTTAATGACAATTAAAAAGTTATAAAAACTACAATTTGATGAAAATCTTTCCTTTTTCAAAGTGAACTAAATTAAATAAAAATGTTAATTTATTATTTATTGATTTTAAAGATCCGTTAATTTGACGAACAAAAAAATAAAAGACATCGTAATGATAAGTTTACAATTTATTTAATTTTGTTAACCTTTGAAAATACAAGATTTTTATCAAATAGTAATTTTTATAATATCTTATCCTAATTAATCAATGAAATGTGTTAATCAATTTGACGAATATCGTGAAAATTAACAGTTATTGCGCAACAGTGTTTGTTAAAATTATAGTAAAGTTAAAAATACTGATTGATAACTTTTAAATTTCAAGGTAATACGTTCATCGTTTAGGGGTAAATTTATATTTATTTGAGATTTTATCTCTCATGGTTATGACAAGCACGGTTAATCATGACTAGATATTTTTAAGGATCTTTTGCTGTAGCTAATGACATATTTTTTTCTTATTTTCCCTCCATCTATCCTTTTGCTGTGTTTGGGTTATGTGACTTACCATTTATGTCATCATTTCTATATCTAACTATTGATGTTATTGTGCATGATGGGTATGCAATATTCAAAATCGTATTACTTGAGGCAGAGACATGTTATGATAAGCTACTTTTTGGGCACAACTGACATCCACTCAATGTGTTGTTAGACTTGTATGGATGTGGAGAAACTGGTAGATTCTACTGTTTTTTGTGGATGGAATGCTTAGTCTAACTTTAGCCATTTTGAGTTTTGCATTTATTCATTGGTCTAGTTACAGTATTCTTTTTTATGTAAATGAATTTGAATAAGCTGCGGTTACTCAATTCAACTTAAGCGTTTTCACTGCAGATTAAATTTTTTTAGTTGTAATGGCATTTATTTTCTTAGGTTCGAAACAGTCCAAAATTCTATTCTATTGATTAATTTCCACAAAATCAGTCATTCAGAAAGTTTAAATCTTGAAAGCATGCTCATACGTGGTTTCTTGTTTCGTTGCTGAACCGCTTTTGTTGAGCTTGGGAGTTCTATGATGTGATTAATAATTACTTTCCTTGTTGCAGATCATTCCCAGTTTATATCATTGCTGGAGCGCCTGCAGCAAGACTCTGCTCAAGAAAAATGCAAGTCTGATGAAGATGAATTGATTGAACTTACAACAATGGAGTCAGAGTTGAGTCATGAAGTTAATGTAAGCAAGTGTTGATATTGTTGCTCTTTACTTTTTCCTATGATAGTGCTAATTTCCAAATTCATAATGCTATGTTTACCTTCGTATATATTTGTATTATAGACGCTGACATGTCGAGCTATGATAAATACAATAAATATATTAAATAATTATAATTTTAATTATAATATATTAAATATACTTTAATTAGATAAATCACAACTCGATACGTCAACATGTATAATAAAAAAAGTAACACAAACAAAGAGAACAAAAAACAAAGAACACAGATAATATAATAGATAAAAGATGAATACCAAGAACACAAAACAAAGTAGAATGAAGAGCAATTAATGGAGGCTCCCTCTCTTCCTTAATGAGCAATTAATGGAGGCTCATCTCTCTCTAACACAATAATATGATAGATAAAAGATGAATACCAAGAGTACAAAACAAAGTAGAATGAAGAACAAATAATGGAGGCTCCCCACTCCCCTTTGATGAGCAATTAATAGAGGCTCATCTCTCCCCCAAAATTTTCTTAAAATTCTTTGATACCCTATCAATACAAAATGCTCCCTTATATATTCTAAACCTAAGCCCATAATCAACATAATACAAAAGACAAATAAGGAAATGAGAATTTGATGGGCTTCAATTGGGTAGTGGGTTTCTTCGTAGCCTTCCAAAACAACTTTCACCACTTTGGAAGTCGTGTCACTATGTTAGAAATGTAAACATCGCATTACTCTTTATAAATATATCTTTATATTACTATTCTATTTATGCTAATAGTGTTGTGTTCTACCTCAGTCTCAAGTTTCTAGCTTGTATTAAAAATGTCACGAATTGTTTCGTGCAACCATAAACGAAAAATTACTTGATTGTATTAGATGTGTCATGTTGTCACTAGTGATTTTAAATTGTGCAATTTGATTTGTACAGGAAGAAGCAACAAAATCTGAGCTTGATGAGGAAAATAATATGAAGAATAAAAAAGTTTATAGTCCTTCCAAGTCTTATGACGAGGATGATGACCCTTATAAATGGGGTGAATATAACAGTGATTTGTAGTCACCGAGGACAGATTCCATCAATTGTTCACATCGATTGTCATTTATTCTTATGAAGTTCATTTCACCTTTTTTTACCCACTTTTTATAGAGACAGAAAGATGCTCCATCGAGTCTAAGCATGTGTATGAGCTGTAAGTCTCCCACTCTCTCTATCCCATCTTAATATATTCACCTCTATTATAATTTTGACATTAATAATCTATGGTTTGTATGATTTCAAAATAATTTTTTTGAATGCAGAATGGTGTAGGCCTAAGTCATGGGTGTTTTGCATTCAATAGTACGCGTAGAACAAAAGAACCGTTGGCAAAAGCCAGTCCAACCCAAGTTGCATCTGGTCAGTACTCAATATTAACCAATAGAAAATTGAAGTATTTTTTTAAAGGGTGGATAACATTTTTATACATGAACAAAAAAATCCAAGTGGTTGGTTTGGAAGTTGGATCCTAATATAGTAATGGAAATAGTATTATCATGCTTGGGGAAGGAATTTTGGGGTTGACTTTTCATATTTGACAAATCATAGAACTATGGTGTATTTAATTATCAAGTCTATATGTTTGCAGATTATACTCCACATTTTTAGGTATACTTGTTGAAATGGGAAGCCTGTCGGTGGATTTAACTATAGAGTTTTACGAGCTTCTTCGTTTGCCAGCCTTTTATGGTCAAGGAAGGTTAGATCTATCAACTTATTTTATATTTTTAAAATATACGTTGACATGTTATTTAATAATCGATAAAATTATACTTTGTTTGTTTCGTAAGTTGTGCATCACTAAAGAACTTTGAAACTTGTTGCTCGATGATGAACATCTGACCAACAATTAGTTAAATTTAACATAAGATTAAGAGTTAGTCTATAATTACTCTCTTGTCAAATTTCCTGACACGTTATTATTTAAATTATCACAATCACGCAATAAACAAAAGGGTAATATTAGTTTTTTGACAAATTATTAAATAGTTGTTGATATTAAATTTTGAAAATTGTCAATGAAAATTTTAATATTCATTATAATTTAATGGGTGTCGTTTATGATGATATTTGTTAATATTAATGATGTTTGTTGATTAGGTTTACACTTTTGGTCAATTGAAATTGAAAAATATAATTTATTATTATATTTTATTTCATTTTATGCATATTGGGTTGAAATTAATCAAATTAATAAACATTGTAATTGAAATAATTTATTAAAATTATAATAAAATTTAAACTGCAATCATTGTCCAATGAAGAGCCATATTCAATCCCCACCTTCATCCCGCCTGCAGTTCCGACCGTTGATTTGTCTACCCTCTCCTCTCTCTCCACGTGTCTAGCAATGTCCCCACATGTGGGTCCCACACTCCATTCCTCTTTCCCTACCCCGGCCCCGGTCCTCCTCCGTTAGAATACAGCCTCTCCCCGTCTCTCCTTCTTCCGTATAGAATCCCCGGCTGTTTATTGGCGGGATTCACCTCATTTTTTCTGGTACCTGTTCTTTAGCTGTTTTCTTGGAGCCTCCGGATTGCATTCTAGCTGCCGATCGTGGCCGACGCTTTTGGAGCCGTCCGATCTCTTCTCACCTCGTGATCTATGACTTTTCTTTTACCTTATCCTTCACAGAGCTAGAGCTACGGCTCTGTGCATTTCATTTTTCGCAGAGCTGGTCAAACACCAATGGTTAGTTAAGAAATCGCGAGCTTCGGAAGCCTTTGCCAATTCTTGCTGTTTAGTTAATTGCATTCAGATTTGGTTGTTGTGGCCGAGAGATGTCTGGCCCGCTCGATCGCTTCGCTAGGCCTTGTGAGTTGATTTTGATTTTTTTTTAATTCTCTTTCTTTCTTTGTAATTGGAATTGGTGCGCGTTGTTCTTGATCCATTTTCGGGCGAAAATAAATCAACCTAATATTTCCTGAGATGTAAGTTTCTAATGAATACTTACGGATGATAGCATTATTCATATGAAGGTGTCTTTTAGCCTTTTAGAGTGTTTAGATAATATCAGTGAAGTATTTGAATATAAAAATATCGGATTTTAGATGTCTCTTTTCGCCCTTACTTTATATAAAAAACTAAATTGAAATCGAACTATCGCTGCTGAGTAGATTGAAGTGTCAGATTACATAGCCGTTATACACTTTTTTCGTATCTTCCAGTCCCTCTCTTTCCGTCTGTTGATGACTTCGTATTGTGTCGTATATGGTTAAAAAGATATGGAATAATTTAATATCTGCAAATCGAGTACGAAAAGCAAAAATCTGATATTAAGTTCCTTATTCACTAGAAGGGTCTGATGTTTATTTTAACTGACAAAATATAATTAAATAACTAGAAGTATCCCGTTGTATCCTGGAAATTTAAGATTCTACCATCACAATAGCTTTACTCTGCTATTTATTCTTTTTATCGGTGTCAACCAGGCTTTGAAGGTTTCTCAGGTAGTGAAGGGAGAAAAGAAAGAAAGTCTGATTTTGAAAACTCTGAGGATGAGAGGAAGACACGAATGGGGTCTTTGAAAAAGAAAGCTATTAATGCATCAACCAAATTTAAGCACTCTTTGAAGAAAAAGAGCAGTAGAAGAAAAAGTGATGGGCGTGTCAGCTCTGTGTCAATCGAGGATGTTCGGGATGCTGAGGAGCTGGAAGCTGTTGATGCATTTCGACAATCTCTGGTTATGGACGAATTGCTGCCTGAAAAATTTGATGATTATCATATGATGCTTAGGTCCTCCATTCTTGACCTTGTTTCATTGTCTCAGCCAAGCTTTTTTTTTTTCCTCTAATGCGGTCTCTTAAGTTGTTGATTTTTGTTGGTTGATTCTTTGTTTTTGTTAAATTGCTAAGTATAAATATATATGAATTGCCTATAGTATTAGTAGTTTTCTTGGGAAATGTTTGGTATTCCGGATATAGTGAAAAAGGATCGCTCTACAGTCATTTTATTTATAAAAATAAGAACTTCAGACTAATTCGTACATCCGACTTGTGGTATGCATTCTTTTCTTTTCTTATTCTTTTATATTATAAATGTTCAATCACCTATTGGTATTTTATGCTAATATCTTTCATTTGAACTCTATTGCATGACTAATTGGCTGGAACTAGGATTGAACAAGATTTTGTTCGCTTGTATAATTTGCTGCATGTTATTTTTCCAACCATTTCGATAAGTTTTTGCACCTTTTATTTTTGTTATATGCATTGATTGCAGTATCAAATTGTTTTGAAAGACACTGATGTTAGAGTTTCTAATGAGCTAAAATAAAGGAATTTGAAAGACAATGATCTCTCTCTTTCTTTTCCTATTATTACTCTGTATCTGGTTCATAATAAGGTATGACTCGAGGCAAGCACTTGATTAGACAAGACTTGAAATATACCCTTAAGGTTTTATGTTGGTTGATTCTTTGTTTCATTGTTGTATCTAAGTTCTTCTGTTGCTTTTGTGTAAGGCTTAATGGTGGATTTTTGTTGGTTGGTTCTTTATTTATCCTAACTGGTGACTACCAAAGATCTACGGATTGTTTTATGTGCAAGTTGTTTTATTGGAAAGTTTTTAACTTCCAATTATGGGCGAAGGATTAGGATGTTTTAGTTAGTTTATATTGATCGGTAGCCTGTTATTTTTATAATGCACTTTGTTGGTTTATGGTATCTTCATATTTTTTTTGTTAAACGTCATTAAATTTGATGTTGCATCATTATTGAACAACAATTGATGAAAGAGTTTGTGATGAGCTTGAGTAAGGAATTCAAGAGAATCTTTCTCTTTCTTTCCCTTATTCATCTGTTACTGGGGCTTATTTTTAAGGTCTAGCATCGGACAAGCCCTTGATTAAACGAGAATGGAAATGCGCAGAAGGGTTTCATCGCACATTACCTTTGTTTTTTTATTAAGTCGTCAGATTATTCTTGATCCTATACGTTTGAGTTTTTGACTGACTATAAAAAAATGTTGAATGATTACATTTTATAAGTAATGATCTTCTTTTGACAATTACTTCACTTCTAGGTTTTTGAAAGCAAGAAAGTTTGACATTGACAAGGCAAAGCATATGTGGGCTGACATGCTTCAGTGGAGAAAGGAATTTGGTGTTGACACTATTGATGAGGTAGTTTGAGAATTCAACCAAGCTTCGTCTTCATCAAGTATTTATTATTTCCCTGTTTAAGTTTACATTTTGTTTACTTCGTGTGATCATATNATTGACAAAGCAAAGCAAATGTGGGCTGACATGCTTCAGTGGAGAAAGGAATTTGGTGTTGACACTATTGATGAGGTAGTTTGAGAATTCAACCAAGCTTCGTCTTCATCAAGTATTTATTATTTCCCTGTTTAAGTTTACATTTTGTTTACTTCGTGTGATCATATTTAGGATTTTGAGTTCAGAGAGAAGAATGAAGTTTTGAAGTATTACCCTCATGGTTATCATGGCGTGGACAAGGAAGGAAGGCCTGTTTACATTGAACGACTAGGAAAAGTTGATCCAAACAAACTCATGCAAGTTACCACTATGGATCGGTATATTAAATACCACGTACAAGAGTTTGAGAAAACTTTTGCATTAAAGTTCCCAGCCTGTACAATTGCAGCAAAGAGGCACATAGATTCTAGCACCACAATTCTTGATGTCCATGGAGTGGTATCCTGTTTAGTACTTGTCTCTTTTTTCTTTCTTTCTAAAAGGCTCTTGAACACAACCATGACTTATAGCTCTCATTTCCTATTTTTATAAAAAAAATTCTATTATTGATAGGGTCTTAAAAACTTCACTAAGTCTGCCCGGGAACTGATCACGCGACTTCAAAAAATTGATAGTGATAACTACCCCGAGGTAATTATTTTTAATTGCATTAGATAATGATTGGTTTTTTCTTTTCATTTATTTGAGATTTTTTTATTTCTGTAATTATTAATTTCTCAACTATTTGGGTTGATTTTTATTTTATTTTTTGTTTCATTCAGACTCTTCATCAAATGTACATCATCAATGCTGGTCCAGGATTCCGGATGTTGTGGAATACTGTAAAGACTTTCCTTGATCCGCGCACCACATCAAAGATCCATGTGTGCTACCTTCTTGTATATTAGCTTAATTACAATGACTTTATTTTTCGTCTAATGATATTTTTTCTTGCATGAAATCTATCCTAGGTTCTTGGTAACAAGTACCACAACAGATTGCTTGAAATAATTGATGCTAGGTGAGTTGGATGTGGATATTCCACATTAATATAGCATCCTAAATTTTTGCTATCTACATATTCATTTCACGCCATATT
>QAOC01045639.1:95584-226158 GCA_003255005.1 Begonia fuchsioides
TTTTGCATCTGCTTAATTGTTTATTGTATCCAGTGCTGAGTAAGTAATCCATAAAACCAAGCTGTTATTTCCAATGCAGGAGATCTTCGGCGTGATTCTCGAAAAACTCCTGATAAACTCCATACTCAAGCTTTCGTTGCACTTATGGCTTTCTTCATAACCCTTTACACACTTTTTCGATCAATGGTGGTCAGTGTTACATGGAAAATTACTGACTTGGCAAGTGATCAAAGTTCTTCCGAACTTCTTCATGATGAAACAACCAAGGAAGAATTCCGACCGCCTTCACCTCCCCCAGCATTTACAGAGGCAGTTATTCTCTCTTCTGTGCTTAAAAAGTTGAGTGCACTAGAGGACAAGGTTGATGAACTCCAAGCAAAGCCAACCGAGATGCCTTATGAGAAAGAGGAACTGCTAAACGCTGCTGTCTGTCGTGTGGATGCTTTAGAAGCAGAGCTGATTGCCACTAAGAAGGTACATAAATATCAACTTTGTCTTCATTTTTGCAAGATTGAATCGCTTTTTACGTGCTGATAGTAATTGAAAAACTGGACCACATTGGTCTTGCTTCCATGAAAATGGCATACTCCCTTGAAAAAAGCATTTATATTCTTATACCATTATGTCTGGGGTGGGTACTGTCTGGATGGGTTTTATTCACAAATAGAAGTAGAATCGGAATCTATGGTTCTAGATTTTCAAAATCGGAACTGTGAAATAGTGCACGGTTCCGGTTTTGCCCCGGTCCTATTTTATATTTTTTAATTATATTTGGATCGAATTTTAGTGATTAAGTCGGTTTTGGAACTGATATTTAAATTTATATCAAATTTTATTAAAGTTTGGGTTAGTTTTTATCCGATCTTGAGTTTTTTTTCGACCCACGGTCTCGGTTCTGGTTTCATTGTTTTTTAGCCTTAAAAACTTGAACGATACCATGAATCATAGTTTTTTAAAAATCGCGACTGAATCCGGATCAAAACCAGTGGTTCTAGTTTGGTTTTTTCCATTCCTAGATATGTCAAATGGTTTAGTTGAGTATGCCATTTTCATGGAAATGCCTCCTGGACCCACGAAAAACACAGTTCATTCCTGCGCCAGATTAACTAGTTTAAAACCATAGTAAGTTCATCTCCATTTCAAAAGTGGCTTCGTATTGGCCAGCTGTTTCTGTTGCTGAACTAATTGATTATATTTTCTTTTTGGTACTAGAATGTTTTTTTTAATTGCTTGGCTTCTTCAGACCTCACAATTTTTCATTGCTGTATTTGTGGGCAGGCTTTGTACGAAGCTTTAATGAGACAGGAAGAACTACTCGCTTATATCGACACCCAAGAAGAAGCCAAGTTGCGGGTAAAGTCTCAGATTTTCAACTCCACCTATTTCTCATATCTGGTACATATTNATTTAAGCAGAAGTAGATATACCTCAAGGACCATATCATGGAAGCATCTTTCAAGTAATTCATTGATGTTGAAGCACTGGTTTTGAAGTAATTCATCTTTTCGGCCAAGTAAGGTTAAGACCATAGAGCCACCATCGATTTTCTCTGCAGCACGAGATCTCAAGAACGCCGAGAAGTCTTTCCTGAAAAGATCCGAGTATAATTCAGCCACCCTCTCGTCGGTGTTCTTCCCCAAGGTAATATTCCGTTTGTTTAGTTCTGCTAGTTCAGTTTCTGTCATGAGTTCTTCAGGAACCTGTAAAAAAACCAAGAATTTGAGACGGTGAAGAGTTTCCTACGCCATTGGTGCAGGTTTTTAACCTCGGATTGCCAGTGGAGGCAGTAAGAAGAGTGGACGAAGTGGAGAGAATTAGGAGGAAAGAGCCTGCCATAGAAAGATCCAACTGTTGCAGAAACGAAACATTGATCTTCTTCATTTCCATTTTCGCTCTTCAGCTTCTCGTAAAAGCTTGGAAGTGACCTCAAAATGGAGTTGAAATCATTTGAAGGAAGGTCGTTGAGAAAGGCTTGAAAAACAGGAGGCTTCGTCTTCAACCTCTGGCAGTTCTGAAGAATTATACTAATCACCTCTCCCACTAAAAGAACCGTGTTGGGTCCTGAACCACAACCCAAATCCGCCATTACCAGACACTCAGGAAGCTTTTTGGTGTAAAGCTCGATTAAACTCTCTTCCAGGATTGGTTTTACCTTTAACATCGCTGCCCTCTGCAGGGAAGATAACATAACTTGCACTTAGATATAATCAAAAGAGAGAGAGAGGGAGAGATTGAGAGAGAGACCTGTAGGGACGAGTTTCGAGCATAGCTGTCGTTTCCGTTTCCTCCTTTCATGGAAAGAACTCTCAAGACATCCATGTCTGAACTTTGAATCTTGCTCCTTCGGCAGATGCCCTGTACACCTAATATATAAAGCTTCATGATGTTTATCTTCAAACGTCAACTGCTTCTCCTCTTATTCATCCTAAATAGTAATATATTATAAGGTCAATGAACAACCAGAATTAGGCGTAGACTAGCAGCACTTCTTCCTCAATCCTCATTAGGGCAAAATAGAAGACAAATATAAAAGGAAACCCAAAAGATACTCAATCGCAAGCTCGTCTCATTGAGAGTAATTGACCCGTTATTTGTGAGGTCTCTCCTTCATTTATTGAGGGGGCTCACATAATTAATGGACACCTATAAGGTCTTCATTTTTGGTGCTCACTTTCTCTAATTTAGGCGCCTAACGCGCACGAAGCTCGCATTTCATTTTTGATTTCATACTTCGTGAAATTTCTATAAATAAATGTTTGAGAATGCATTCTCATCATCCCTCATTACTCTCATCATCATTCAATCTCAAGCGAATGTATTCGATTATTTGAAGGATGAAAATTTTTGGAGGGAGAGAAAATAAAGAGTGTGATGGAAAAATAGGTGTGGTACTTTTGTACACATTGTAAGTTCTAAGAGAGGTGATTGCTCTTAGTGAATATTTTCTAAAATATTTAATTTTAAAAAAATATTGTAAATCCTATTTTTTGAGATCTTTCTGGACTCGGTCCTAGTGAGTTTTTCTCGATTTGGGTTTCTACGTAAAATTCTCGGTGTGTATTTTTTACATTATTTCTCTTTAGTCTTCGCTGTTATATTTTATGGTGTGAGAAAAATAATCTCGATATTTTTGAAACGCATCTGCTACTATTTTTATACCGCTTGATTAGTGATGTAATTGTACTGTGCATGTAAGTTCTGTCTAGGAGACTGGTATTTAAGTGTGTCTGTTTGTGACCCTCCAGTCTTTCCTGAGAACTTACTTGAAAAAGTCAATTCTGTCTAGGAGACTGCCAATAGCGTCTTTTTGGAAATTATCTTGATCAATACTTTCTACGTTTCTACGTTATTTAGATCTATTTTCCCAATATTATTGTCATGCTTATAATGGTTAACAGAATGGGTCGGGTCGGTAACAGGTCATAGATTTAAAATTTTAAATTAAACAATGTTAAGTATACTATTAGAAATTCATAAATTTTCTGGTCAAGTTTCCTTCGACAGTGCGGGTTTGAGTTGTGATGGTTTGGTCGGTTTTTTATTTTCAAAAACCAACCCGCCCAAAACCCAAACCATCACCTCATGACCCGACCTGCAACAGGCAAAATTAAAAAAAATTAATCGACTTAACATCCACATGTCAGTTAAATTTCCGCACCCCGAATTCTACATTATTTGTCACTAGCTCACTCGTCCTATTTTCGGTGTGTTGTAGCACACGATTTGTGGAAGATGTGACCCGAGAGAGAAAACATCGACGACGTTAGCAAACGTAGTATAATGTTTTGAGAGAGAATTATGATTCAACAAGAGAGAAATCGAGACCAAATATAGAATCGTGTTTATTTATAATGTGCCATTTACGAGATTGTAGTCGTGTTGCCCTAAGTACAAGACAAACTATAATTGATTATTTATGTGCTATTAAGTAAGATCTACGTTATCAAATAAGAAAATAAATAAATAAATATTTATTTTGAATTATTAGCAACAATGATATTACAAATTATTAAAATTTAAAATCCGACAAAAATATAATCATAACATTGGATCATGTGGCATCCAACTTAGTACCAGGTACCATGGGTCAAGGAAATCGGACATTACTAGACTGTAATAGGATATTAATCGGCTACCATTTATTTATTTTTATAAATTAAATAATTTATTAACATTTAAAAATATATATATATATATATATATAAAAGATTAAATCTTTGTGCAAGCAAGTGCATCATTCCAATAAATATATCACACATCAAGACAGTAAATCAACAGAAATCAAAGTCAACCAAATAATACAAACCCTAGAAATGCTGTAGGAGGAGAGGGAGAAAGATGGAAGCTCATGATTTGGTCAGCCAAACGACAATGTTGGTGTACTCACCTACGGCGATCTCCTCGTACTCCTCGACCTCTCTGGCCAGGCGTCGGAACAAGCTGTCCAAGATTTGTCGTCCGAAATGGGCAGCAATGAAAGGTTCATTGACTGCTCTCAGGATCTTGGCCACGAACTCTCCTCTTGAACCCTGCTTGCCGCCGGAGGTGTCTCTCTGATCCCAGTTCAGTTTGAAGGTTTCAAATCGTTGTATGCTGAACGAGCCTTCTGTTTCGATCACTCCTTTCATTTCTTCTTCGGTTGGCTCGTAGAACGGGATTTTGAAAGACTCCATATTTGCCTCTTCTATCTCCCTCTGCATCAAAGAATTGATTATTGAATTCAATGAATAAAGTTAATAAAAACTCGTTAGTTTTTTTATAGCATATTACAATTGATTTTTAAAAGGTCAAACAGTTACCAAATTTAACGTGTGACCTATGAATTTCAATGTCTCAGATGTCCAGTTTCAATTGATTCAAGTTTCAGATCATGACAAGTACTGTGAAGAAAGATATGGTCGCTTTAGTAATGAAACGACCATATCTAAATAAATTATTCTGTCTTCTAAACTTTATTCTTTCTCTTATCAAGAAACTCAATTTTATCAATTTCGATTTCTTTCAAAATATTAATATTATCTTCTAAAGCAGTGCTTCTTGTTCTTTCTCTGAGGAGAAGTTAGTAAGCATACCTCAAAGACCATTTCATAAAGGCATCTTTCGATTAGTTCATAGATGTTGAAGCACTGGTTTGCGGGCGCAGGTAGGGTTTCATCTTTTCGGCCAAGTAAGGTCAGGACCATAGAGCCACCCTTGATTATCTCTGCGGAACGTGATCTCAAGAACGCCGAGAAGTCTCTCTTGAAAAGATCCGAGTATAATTCAGCCACCCTCTCGTCGGTGTTCTTCCCCAGGCAAATGTTCCATTTGTTTAGCTCTGCTAGTTCAGTTTCTGTCACGAGTTCTTCAGGAACCTGGTCACAGAATTTGAGATCGTGAATTTATGAAAAATAGTCGTCTGAATTTCTAACGAGTGCAGGCTTTGTGACCTTGGATTGCCAATGGAGGCAGTAAGAAGAGTGGACAAAGTGGAGAGAATTGAGAGGAAAGAGTCTGCCATAGAAAGATCCAACAGTTGCAGAAACGAAACATTGATATTCTTCGTTTCCATTTTCTCTCTCTATCTTCTTGTTAAAGCTTGGAAGTGACCTCAAAATGGAGTTGAAATCATTTGAAGGAAGGTCGTTGAGAAAGGCTTGAAAAACAGGAGGCTTCGTCTTCAACCTCTGGCAGTTCTGAAGAATTATATTAATCACCTCTCCCACCAAAAGAACCGTGTTGGGTCCTGAACCACAGCCCAAATCCGCCATTACAAGACACTCGGGGAGCTTACTGGTGTAAAGCTCTGTCAAACTCTCTTCCAGGATAGGTTTCACCTTCAACATCGCCGCTCTCTACAGGGAAGATGATAACTTAATTTGCACTAAGATACTTCATAATTATCGATATTGAGAGAGAGAGAGAGAGAGAGAGAAAGAGAGACCTGTAGCGACGAGTTTCGAGCATAGCTGTCCTCTCCATTCCCTCCTTTCATGCAGAGAACTCTCTGTACATCCATGGCTATACGTTTAATCTTGCTCCTTCTATCGATGCAATCTACATGCAATATATAAAGTCCCCACGGTGGATAGCTTTAAATTTCTTCACTTCTCCTTTTATATTATTATATTGCAAGCTCAAGCAACCACTCGAATTTAATAAGATTGGACAACCCTTATCCTTATTTTCAAATGGCTCGATCCATGGCAACTAATTTTCAGTGAAAAGATTAATCAAAATCTAGAAACACAATCCACTCTAGATCGTCCGAAACTATTGTTGGTTCGTGACTTTCTTTCTCCCACATCGGGAGGATAGTTTTGAGAAGAAGTGTTTAAACCTTATAAATTAACCCATTATCTTTTTATTATTTTCATGTCATTCCAAATTGCTTATATCTCTTTAGCATATTTGGTCTTATTCATTCCCTCTTTGTAATATTTCTTTTGAAATATATTTTAACAGTGTCCGAGGATGAATGCATATTTGGTGATAATTCTGTCTAAGGTAAGACTTTGTACTTAAGTGGTCTGTTTGTGACACTCCTATTTTACCTTAGAATTTATTTAGTGTGATTTTTTTAGTATAATAACTTACACGCTATTTAAAATTGACCGAGCTTACACGACAACTATATCTACTTGTAAATTCCAAAAACAAGAGTGTAAATGTTTACCCAATAACGAGTACAGAAGCCTCTCTGCAAACTCGTGTAGAATAGAAGACCAACTTAATGGGAAATCCAAACGATAATCAACATCAAGAACTCCTTTTTCTCTTGATTCTTGATCCACAAGAAGAGTCCACGTGGACATTTCTTGGAGCATTCATTATTTCTCGATCGCGTGGCAACGACTGCAGTGTCCAGTTATCAGACATCATAGAAAGCTCCAAGGGCCGTGAACTATTTCGACAGCTGACGTACGATCCAGATCACACAGCTCGATCGAGCTTAAGTATGAGCGCCCACGGTTTGGGGCATGGGTGGCGTTTCTGTGGAACTTCATCATCAAGTTTTGCATTGATGGTCGATTGAGATTGAAACCCTAGACACCAACCAACTTGGCTTAAAGTACTATATTATGCTGGACATCTGTCATCCGACAAAAATAACGGGCACCCATAAGTTACAGCAGATCTGAATTTCGAACTCTTCGGCCATCCAGATTCGAACATCTGTCTTGGTGATAATCTCTGTCCAGTTCTGGCTGACTACTGTGGCTCCTTGACACGTCCATTGCCATGGTCAACTTTTCTTGAATTGGTTTCATTTGTATAGTCAACGCCTTTTTAACCTGTTTCAGGCGAGCCAGCTGCCTTCTCCCCGCCGGATTTCCTTTCTTCCTCCCGGAGCACATATTGCCGGCCACTCAACCGTTCCGAAGTTATTTGAGTTCATTATTTAAATAAAAATAAAAATAATTATTTATTATTTAAATTGATACAATCACACAATAAAACGTTATGAAATATAACTCAAATTCATAAGTCATGGGCGAGGTCGGTTTAAACCCTAGTTTCACGGGTTGGTTTCGCGGTTTTTTTATCAAAATTCAGCCCAAACTCGATAAAAATCGATTAAAAATTACCTAAACCCAAAAAACGGCCCAAATTCAAACTCTCTTTCTTGAATAAACCAAATCAAAGTGGACCCTTGTGTTTGGTTTTATCCGGCCTTCACTTTTTTTCTGTCTATTCAATCTTAATTTAAGAACCGGGTTGAAGAAAAGTAAGAAAGACCGAAGCGACCCAATCATGTTTTGAACCAATAGCTTAAACCGAACTTAACGAACCCCCTTTAAATAATACTCCCAGCCCCAATCTCTCATTCTTGGCTCTTGCGCAGCCAGACTACTCTATCGAAGTCTGGTCTGTCTAGGATTCCCAGCCTCTTTTCTCCTCTGAATCTCGACGTGATTGTCAAAATCTACAGCTTGAAGACGATATACGGAAAATAGGAGAGGTTCATCTACTCGGTTTCTAAATTGGACTAGAATCGGTCGGCGACTTTACTGTTTCTATTGCAGAGTGCTAATTTGCTAATCTGTGAATCTAGCTAGTGTTTATTGTTTGTAAGTTACGGTTTTTACGCATTATTATCTTAAGCTCCCATAATTATGCAGCTCCTCTTTTATTGTCTTGATGATCTCGTTTAGAGTACTTGATAATTTTTAGAAGATTCTTGCGCTGATTTCTGTACTCATGCTTTGTATTTACAGGTTTTGAATACTTTTTCTTCTCCCAGGCCTAGTGTTTAGGCATTAGGGTGTGGGGCGTTGATAATGGGAGGAGTGGATATTTCTAGGAGCCAGACTGAGATTTGGGATATTGAAGATGCTAACGTCAGTGATTCAGAGTTAGTTCGTCATATCAAGGATGCTCTTACTTCTGTCTCACAGGTAAGTGTTTTTTTATTAACTTGTAATGCCTGAAAATTTTATTCTATTTTGTTTGAGAATGGAAATAGAAACTCTCTTTTTATTTAGGAAGGGACTACTGACTTTTCGTTGTTAATTAAAATATGTTACTTTCCTTTAATATTTACTTTTTTCCTTCTATTCGCTGTTGGTAATTCCTATCTGGTTAAAGTGGGGAAGAAAATTTGCCAGTTACTTCATTATCGCAGCCATAGAGCGAAGTTCCTAGTTTACATTCCTTCTGAATAGTACATGCACCCTTTTGCTTGGCTTCATTTGATTTTAATTAAATTATAAAATTCAAAAAACTTGGGTAACAGCTTAACACGTGATTTATGCTGATGCAGGGTGATAATGATCGATACAATCAACTTGTTGGTGTTATGCACCATACAAAATATCTAACCCTCGATGAAGCAGCATTGCTTGTGGTACTTATTTCCTTCATTATGTTTACTTTCACTAGTTTGTTTCAAAATATTTGCTGTCAAGTAATCTATCTGGCGTGTACTTTAACAGACTAGTCTAAAGGCACTAAATGGAGCAATTTCTTATATAGATGCTACCCTTCACGAGTCTCTAATTGTTGCAGTAAGTTGCTTATGATGGTTGAAACTACGTCCTATTGTGTTATGTTATTTACGTTATTATAATCTTTTGTTTCAGATATTTGAGATGAGCTTATGGAACTATGGAGCTTGTGTAATGGATGCAATTGTGGAACTAGTTATTTCCTTGGTATGTTGTGCATCTCCAGTCATTATCTATTTATGATTCTATTAAACATTTTCCCTAGGGAATTGTATTGAATTTACTATATGATACTTCAGGCTGCTTTGAATGGAAAATTTGTTGATTTTTGTTTGGATATGCTGGTAAGGAATTTTGTGCCACCTCACTCGTTTATAGATATATTAAAGCAACCTCGTGGTCTTGAAAGAAAAGATCAAGTCCTTTCCCGGGTGCATTCGGCTTTGAAAGACATTGCTGATCTTGTTCCTCTTGTCCCATTGCGACTAGAGTTTATAGTTTGCCAAAGAATGCCAAGTGTTTTTGTCAAGGAACCTGTAAGTACAATATCCATTCCATTTCCCAGAAATCATTTAGCCTGGCGCTGTTGGTTTATAGTTTGTTGGAATGTTGCTTAAATTTCAAAGTTATTCATTGGAATTTATGAATGTATTTTGCTTTTTCATACCATTTTTTGTGGTAGTTGATGGTGATTTACGTGGAGAACATGCTGAGGTTAGAGTGTGGTGCAATGGGGGAATTCGTTGGGAGAAAGATTTTAATGGCACTGGTCGATAAACTTATAGATTTGGATGTAAGCAGTTTGTACACTTCTCAACCAGTTTCTGATTAAAATTTAGACGTGTGCATATTGAATATAAGTTTTGACCCTTCCTTAGGTTGAAATTGGATGGGATGATATCTTGAGTGATAACTTCGGTAAAGGGATATTTGAGATGGAATTTGAAGATGCAGATGGGAGTGAAGATGAATTTCCAATGGATACTAATGAGGTATGGTATAATTGTCTGCTCAATTAGCTTGTGTGTTAGTCATTGAACCTAGGTCATCTTTTTTTAATCAGTTTCATTCTGATACAGTTTGGGCGTTGTTTACAATATATTTGATTTAGTTTAATTGTTACATGTTCTTATCCCTGAAAACAATGTTTTTAATTTTTTTTTTTGAAAAATTAAATGTAGGAAGTTTCATCTCGAGGAAATAGAATTACAAAAAACTTAGTTGGAAAATAATTTGAAGTGTTTTTATCAAGCAACATTTTGTTATCATCTCAACTTCCTTTTTTTCGAATTTTTTCATATTTTGAAGCTTTATTGGCAGTAATTTTAATTTCGACAGTGTTTTTGGTTGGTTTCAAGGGTTCTTCCGATGTGGTTCACACCATAATGTAGTGAAAGAACAAACATATGTCAATCTTGATTTATTTGAAAGGTTCAAAGCAACATTCTGGACTAATTTCTTCGTAGGATGACATATATTATTAGGGTAGTGTATGTTTGAATAGGTTTCTTATCTAGTGTATTCACGTAAGATTTATTGGTTATCGATCATCTTATGTTTCTAATTTTTCTTATGATTTTCTTAACAGTTTCCTGCAGAACTCAATAGGAAAAGCTTGCAAGGAAACTTAATTGCTGATAAGTTAGATAGCCTAATGGTCTTGACCTTTGAGCACCTTGAATCATGTGAATTTAGTGGGCGTGTGACAGAGGTAGCTTTAAGTTCCTTTAATATTATTATTGTGCTTGTACATGGCTGAAATATAGCTAATTTTGGAATATTGATTTTAGGTCTTCGATACACTTCTCCAGTCATTTCAGAAAACTATCTTAACTACTTACAAGTCTAAATTTGCTCAGGTATTGTAGAGAATGTGATTTGATGTGTGTTTTAGTTTTTTATTTAACATTGCTGACCTGTTTGTCATCTCCGTTTTGTAATATGCTCTTTTTGTTACTTTCCTCTGCAGTTTGTGTTGTTCTATGCTTGTGCTTTAGATCCAGACAAGTGTGGCGTTAGATTTGCGATGAAGCTAGCAGATATTTTTTTTGGTAGTATCAATCCTCCTCAAACAAGGTAAAATAATATTTTAAAAAATAAGCAACATTGCTCTTCGGTGATGTTTTTTATTCATTACCTGTATAGTGTCTTCAGAATTTGATCCTCTTCCTCAAATGCAAATCGTTCTGCTACTAAATATTTTTCGTTGCATTATTTTGTGATTATATTTACGGATCAGTCTTAATTTTCCCAAAAAACAGAAAATCTATATTCACCAGGGATTTTAGTTTCTACAAATAACTAACTTCTTAGGCATTGACACGTATTTTCTCAAGCAATAAGAACCAATTTTTTTCTTTCTGAAACTTCAATCATTAAGAATAATAAGGTTTTATTCCTTTCCCTTTTTCTGAAGCTTCCTAACAGATTTCTTTCCCTTTTTTCCCCTTGTAAAAGAAGACTTTAGGCTTAAATTTTAGTTAAGTTTTTGTTCTGCTGAAGAAAACTATCTGGTAAATTGATTTTTAAGATTCTTTAAACTTTTATGTTGATGTTGTCGATGGACTTTGGAACTGTTTCTTATTCCCTCAATGGTTTATGTAGGATGAGTGCTGTGGCATATCTTGCTAGTTATTTGTCTCGTGGAAAGTTTTTGTCTACCTCAATAGTCATTGGTATATTGAAAAGGTACTTAAACAAACATACCTTGATCTATGTTATTTCTTTTATATAAGTTGAGAAACAAACAGAGGTTGACAATGACAGGGATAAAATAAGGATTTTTTAAGCTTATCAAAGCTCTTTGTGGTCTTTGTGATTTCAGATTAGTGGATTGGTGTTTGGAATATTGCAAAACACATAATGGTGACGTATCCCCAGAAAATCATAAAGTTTTTTATTCTGGCTGCCAGGTATGCTCGTTATTGCTATATACTGTTCTATCCATAATTGAGGCTTTTGATGGGCTAGAAAACTTATGATATGCTATTTTAATCTTAGCAATGGGTTACATGTTTCTTGTTCTACTTGTAGTAATTTGAATTGTTCTGATTACTTTCTGCAAATGATTACACGAGTAAGCTTGGTTCGAAGGGTCCTCTTTTTCATGGGTAAATTTGAGTCTTTATATCATGCAATTCATCATACTGTCTAAGTTGATTTCAAATACTAATTTTTATAGATAGTTTCAGGGGTTTTGAATTTAATACGAATTGCCGCCAATGCGGTCTATTCATTATTCTCTCTCCTTTTCTTTCTAGTATGCTTTGGAAAAAATAATAATTCTCCTCTAATGCTGTCTTGTGTCTCTGCATATATTTTTTGTATTGAACTAAATGTCACTTTTTTTATACATCTATATTGTTCTAATGCTTTGATGAAGTTCTGTGTTATTTTACTGCGGGAAAAATTATACTCATCTAGATTTCATTTGCATATTTAAAAATCCAACTTGACGGTTTCTGTCCCAACAGGCAATTATGTATGTCCTCTGCTTTCGGATGAGATCAATTGTTGGTGTTCCACGATTCAAATCAGAGCTCCTACTCATGCCCATTGGCCAATTTTTGACTCACAGGCTAAGTCCACTGAACGTAATAAATTATTGATTTTTCGTCATTAATATATTTCCCAAGTGATTAGATTAATGTAATTCTAGTTACTGAATCTTTAGAAGCTGTGGTAATCTGAAAGTGAGTTATCAAATAATAAAAATGCTTAGTTATTGAATTATATAATTATAAGCATTGATGGTACATGAAATTTTGCAAAACAATATAAATGATTAAATTTAAAGTAATGTTAAGTTTTTTTTTTGCCTACTTATTATATTTGTTAATATTAGATTGTAATTAGTGTAATAAATATTAAAAATAATTAATTTAATTGTAAAATATTAAATGTATTTTAATTTTAAATGTGTTATTGGATGTAAATAGCTTTTTCAAATCTTGATGTGGGGAATATATATTTAGCTAAACTAATGGATTGTCCAATAAACAGGTGTGTCTACCTTCCGTGGTCGATGAATTTATCCGACAGGCAAAGGCTGCTCATATTTTCACCTCATCGGAAACACTCATGAGTGGTGAACTGCTCGAGTCTGAACTGTCAAAGGCATTTGGCGGAATGGAAAGGCTCGATATGTTCTTTCCTTTCGATCCATGCTTGCTTAGAAGAAGCGACAAATTCATTCGGCCGAATTACATTTCATGGTCCATGGTCAGGTCAACATACGAGGATAACAACGATGAAGAATGCACCGATAGAAGCGATGACGAGGAGGAAAACAAAACGGGTCTTGGCTTTGGCGATTATGAAATTGACATCGATGAGTTTGATTTGGCCATAAATAAAATGTCGATCACGCCGAAGACTTCGGTGTTGAACTGGTGCGATGTTAGAAAGCCAATGCCCTCTATCATTAGACCGTCGACAAGTCCGGAATCCCCATAATTCAATCATTTGGAATCGATACAGTCGTTAATGCTAGATTTCAAAGCTTTCTATTTTTGGGTAATGTATGTTTTATGTCCATACGTAATCTTATTTGCGCCAGAAAAGGACTAATTGTAGGGTGCTAATTTTGGCTCTAGCCCTATAAGAATGAGTATAGTTTCTCTTTTCATTAGAACACCTACTGTCCTCTTTGGTCAAATAGGCATATTAAACTTACAAAATTCAACGCCTTTTGCATACCCAGAACAGTAATTAATACTACACCACAGTAAATAGCTGAATTTATGACAAAAATGCATAAACAACAAGAATTCAAGAGATCATCGCTAACTCTGCCAAAGGTGTTCCAAAATACCTGAAGTCAGAGGTCAGAAAACACGAGCGAATGAGTTCCATGACATGTCAATGGACGCTCCATCTCTGTAAGTAAAATCAAATGCTTTTTGCAAACCATTTCACCCAAATGCATAAAACTAATCCCGTGTTATGACATGAACAAATGTGACTACCAAAGATTTGGAATTGATGATAAAAAGACAAGGAAGGTGATAAAGGAAGGAAAGATACTCAAAATCCTTCCATGTTCCAAACTCGAGTGGATCCTCGTTTCAAAGACGACGAGTACTTTCGGGTCATGGTCTTTCCCATCAATGCCATAGAAGCGATCCTTGAAAACTGTTCTAGTTGTGTCTGATCTAGAGGCATCTTTGGACATTGAGGATCACAAACAGTCGTCGCTTTGGATTTCTTCAGAAGGAAAGCATCTCTGCTAATACGCCACCTGCTAATCCAGGGGTCTGTTTCTTGAATTTGTCTCTCCGTTCTGCTGAAACTGACTTTCTTCTCAAATGTCTTTGCATTTTGATTGAATTCCATTTGTATGTATTGATGGTGTCCGCCTGTGGATTGCAAACAAGTAGTATTCATGAGTGTGCTGATCAATTCCTCGATCATTTCATTAGAAGTAGCTTCCCCTTTTCTTGATTTTGGTGTACAGTTAGAAAGCCTGGAAGAATTCATCTTGAAGTGCCCAATCCATTGGCTGCTTAGCAAATGTTCGAAAGAGTCATATGTGCAAGCCATTGATTTTGTGCGCTTCAGATCGACAAGGAAACTAACATCATCCAAGCTTTGAGTCGTTGATTGAATCTTCATATGGTTTTCTTTTGAAATTGATGTAAGAAGATGATGAAACTTGTTATTTTTACCAGGCAATATAGTTTTCATCACTCTCTCTCCCTTCTTCTTCTTCAGAGATGAAGCAATTTCAGGTTGAGAGAGTAACAGCTGGCTCCTTTTCAACTCCTGAAAAATTCAGAGTTCAAAATCATATGGAAATCTATTTCAAAAGTGTAATCGACATGACGTCTTTCTTCAACAACTATTCATAGGAAGATCATTTTCTTGAACGAGCAATCCAAGTCCAATTGGATGATAAGAAGCATTGACTGGGCAAGTCTATGAGTGCAATAAAATTTTGACGAACTGAACAACACTCCACACTGGATGATGAAAGAAATGGATAACTGACAACAAACTTTTAAGAGCCTGAAGTTCCAACTTAAAAAAATTAATCTTCCAATGATCAATGTCTAAACAAAACTGATAAAAGTACTGTTTTGAAAGCAGAAGAAAATTGAAACACTTTACATTGCTTTGACCTGGATCCTACAAGTCAGTAAGGAATCCTATGAAGCATAGAGACACAGCAGAATGGATCAAAATTGGTCACGGTACTTTGAAAAGTAATCTTGCAATGATCAGTGTCGATACACAATCAACAAAACTATTGTTCTGAAAACAGAAGAAAAAATTAAGCATTTTGCCTTGCTTTGACAGGGGCCAGAAAAGTCAGTAATTTCATCCTGAGAAATATAGAGTGATAGCAGTTTGAAAACTTCACAGAGATCAAATAGACATACACAAATTAAAAGAAATACCAAATTTAAAGGTTACCTTCTCTGACTCCGATGAAGTTTCACTAGCAAGAATTGATTTGAGATGCTCAGGCTTGTAATGGAACGGGGAAAGTGCTCTGACATGACCAGAGGTAGCTGGGTCATTACTCTGAGAAATTCTTTTTCTTTTTTTAGATGGAGTAAACATTGGAAAAGGCTGGAAATCCAGCCTTTCTTCCCGGTCAATTTTACTACTCCCTAACGAACTATCCTTGACCAGATTATACCCTTTGGCTTCATCTTCTTGTCTAGATCTTTTGGCACAGGTGGAAATTTCACGCATAACCTCTTGGAAATTATTACATAGGAGGTTTGTTGAATCGCATGTTGGGGTCATCCAATGAGCAATCCAAGTAGAATCGGAAGGATGCACCGAGGTTTTTGCACCATCATTATTCTGTAATTGGACCATACTATCAGACATGGAATCTAAGATGCAATGATAAAGCTTCAGCATCAGCAGTATCTCCTCAAAGGACTTTCCAAAGTAATCTGCGAAAGGAAATCATATAATTGGACGCTGGATTCAGATTTTAACATATTATCACCTCCACATTCTTTATTTATAATCAATCAGAAAGAACAGCTCATATATCGGTAGCTATAGGGAATCCAAAAGTGAAGCTAGAAATCCCAGAAAAATCGCATAATACACAGATAAACAACAACCTTCCACTGCGAGATTGAGTTCATTAGTAAGATATGAAGTAAACATTCAAAACGAGGAAGACGACGACACAGCGCAGTATTAGCAAACCTGGTTATCAACGACTCGGAAAAGTAGAAACCTACCAGAAACAAGGAGAAGCAATCTAAATCCATGGATCCAAGGGCAGAAACATCAAACAAGAATCAAAGCGGAGGAAGAGAATGCGAGGAAAAGGTGAAGCCGGAAGTGTGGGGGAGAAAATGGAAGCTATGGAGGGGAGAGAGAGAGAGAGAGGAGGGGGGACCCAGCTCTGCACTTTGACGAGAGGACTAATGATGGAGTACCACACTTTCAATAAATTTATTTATTTGAAAAAATAAATAATAAAAAATTGCGTGACACGCATTACAACTTTGCAATAAGCGTGGGATTAAAATAATTCTTATTAATTAATTAAAATAATTTAATACAATTTAATTGTACAAATAACTATTTAAATGTTAATAAAGTTCTGCGAGGAATAAAGCTCTCTAATCATACTTTTTAACGGGTCAACTTAAAATATAATTAATATATTAAAATTAAAATAATTATTTATAATATTTATTACATAAATTATAATTTAAAATAATTATTTAATATAATATTGTGCTTAATCTCTCTACAGATGAATCAAACAATATTTGAAGTAATTAATAAAATAAATTAACATTTAACACATCATCGAATATGTTCGTAGTTCATTGCCATCCACCAAAGCAAAGAACAAGAGAATTCATATAGAATGTGAGATTATAGGCAACAATGCAGTGTAAAATGAAGTTGTTCCTCCTCTGTCTCTCGTACATAAAAACAAAGACAAAGCACATGTTGGTTTTGACTTAGAACCTATAAACTCCATTACAAGTCACTACATTCTAGTATATGTACCTTCACTCGGCCCTGCCACCGCCACTGCTCGGAGAAAATTTGGCACCATATTTCTGCAAATGTTAAAGCTCACCAATCAAACAACATAGCCCAAAAGCATCCAAAGATGTTATTTTCGATTTGTAAGGTCGAAAGACTTGATCGGAATAACGATTTGAAAAAATAATCATACTTGCTTTCCGAGATTAAATGGGATGTATTTGTGTTTGATCATGTGCGAGATTTGTCTCCGCATTGTGAGAATAAATAGAACAATCCAGTAACATAGTAGTACTGGCCAGAAGACATGGACGTCAAATATTGAAAAGAAGGTCATCACAAATGCAATGCAAAAGGCCTTGGTAAAGGAGTACCTGATCCAAAAAATGATAAAAAAAAACATCATTCTACAAAATCAAACCTTCGAAACTGAAGATTAGATTGAGATAATAAAAGCAGATAATGTGAGATGTAGATTGATAATCAAGTCATCATTAAGATACAAGATTTCAACAAGTATAGTACTAGATTTACCTTCTTAACATATTTTCTTATTGTACAAACTGATGTGTCTGATTATGATTGGTATAATTAAAACACATTTATTATATTATAATTAAAATTATTTATAATATTTATAATATTATTCACAACCTGACACATCAATGTATATAATAAAAATATATGCTAAGAAAATAAATTTAACATTATGCTTTCAACAAGCCCCCATTAAGCTTAAAACTATAAATGACTGATGGGGATTTTTCTATTCTTTCTTAAAAGTTAATGCATCTTTATGATAGAGCTCTAGTGGAAATTATCAAGGAGGATAAAAGGGTATGATTAATGGGAGTCATTTGTTGCCTTTTAGGACTTCTAGATAATGGTTTGATTATATCTTGTAATATTTTGAAAATGTTTATTTAAAACAGAGATTTTAGGATATGGGATATGGACGAATTTGGGAAAGCTATTGTGGGAAGAGCTACCAGACCTCCCAAATATCCGTGGAGAAAGCTAACAAACCTTTCAAAGTATGCCATTTTGCGTAATTCCATTTTTATTTTCGACATTGTTTTGTTTCTTTTGCTGACTTTATCAGCTCATGCATTGATAACTGTTCGTTTGACATGTAGCAAAATCTAAAAAAGAATAATATTAAATTTATCTTCTTAGCATATTTTTTTCTTGTGCACATTTAAGCGTCAAGCTATGATGAGTTTAGTTAAAGTACATTTAATGTAATACAATTAAAATAATTATTTATAATATATAATGCACTAATCACAACACGATACGTCAATATGTCCAATAAGAATGGATGTTAAGAAGTTAAACCTAGTATTACCCACTAAAAAATAAACGAAAAAAGGAAGGTCGTGTCAAAAGAATATGCAAATTAAATCCCAATGATGAAGGTAAACCTAAAAGATTTAACAGAATCCAGCTACTTTTGATAGTTTGACTATCATAGAGTGTGAAAATCTTTTGACAAAGCCTATCCAGCAAACGCATAAGTCCAGTTTCCAGATGGCAGCAAATAATAAATAGACAACGAAGAACTAGTTGAACAATTACCAGAATTTAAACTCGGGAAGTCTCCGAATGAATGGCTTGAATTCATCAGAACCTTTGGTTGGGAGCAAAGGCCCATCAGAAACCTCCATTTCCGGATCAACCAAAGGCGATAGAAAACCAATCAGCAAATTCAGAAGATAAATTCCAAGACCATACGATATAATGTAGAAGCCTTGATCATAATAAACACGCAATATATAAATTGCGACCACAAAAAAAGAGCAGATCCATCGATAGAGAGTATGAGGTGTAGACTTGTCAAGATAATACTGATAAAGCTTCGAAGCATCGTGCCCCCATTGATTCAGTGGAGCTGGTATGAAGGCCCCATCGCCTCCAACTCCCTCCATTTAATCTGAGCTCAAAAAATTTCAGATATAATCAGTTTACTGCCTCCTAAATCATTCATTGATGATCCGAAAGTAAAAAAAATGAAGCTGACGAGGTTTTCTTAAAACCAGTACATTATATGCAGTTGAGCTGATAATGAAACAACAGTTAAATATAAATGGAAATTTTTAGCTCCTTGAGAACAATCATCAAAAGCCGAGTCCAAGAACATGATATTTTCTTCTTAATTTCCTTTCCACGAAATTTCATGAATGACTAATCAACCATACTAAGACCAGGGATTTTACATAGACGTAATCTCACAAAAAGAATCAGATCCCTGATTGGAGTATTCCTATATTGACTTCGAAGAACAAGAACAGTGAATTTCCAGCACATAGCAGAAATCAAATGCACAATACAAGCAAGGAAATCAGTAACAACTACTAAATAGGAAGCCCTTTCAAGTCATAAAGAGAAGGGGACAAAATCCCATTTCACAAACAGGAAGCAGAATCAAAATCCTAGAAATTTTCGGATCGAAAATCCAAAAATAACTAGTCAAATTAATGGAGCTCACCAACAGTGAGCGTTGGATAGTAAACGGTAGAAGTTCAGCTGGATACGGGGGCAGATCCTACGACGCCATACGGGGGCAGATCCATGTTTTTCATTTTATTTCTGAAAATCAATTTCAAAAATCAGAAAAAAAACAACAATTCAAAGCCTGCAAATTACTGTTAGTCGTGGGCCGAAACTACACTACCCAAATTAAAAAATAATAATTCTCTACCAAATAATAATAGATTTTAATTTTTTAATATTTTTTTATATTATAAATATTATAATATAATAAATAATTACTTTAATTATAATATAATAAATTCTTTTTAATTAGACTAATCATAACTTGACACGTTAATATGTATAATAAATTATTTTGAAATAAATTTAAGAAATTATTCGAGTAATTCTCTTTCAAATTTTTAAACTGCCATGTCGATACAGTATATTTGCATCGAGATTTTATGTCGCGTATTTGAAAATACGTCGTCTAAACACGATATAAGATATGATATGTTATCGCAAGAATAATAAGGTGACATTGGATATGCGCATCACATCGTACCAAATTACGAACACCGACTTGTTGCAAATATGATATTTAATCGTTTCGTTAATTATGCTCGACTCATAGTTCGATACATTGTTTGATATATTACGAAAAAGAAAACGAAAAACCCGAGCGGAGCCGAAGAAAGCGAGATCGGGTGGAGAAATAAAGAGGGGGGCAAAGGGAAATCTAGAAGATCTTAGCTCCAATGAATTCATTTCATCCTTGATCCAAAAGAAGAAATCTCTCTCTCTCAGGGCCTTCACACTCCGGTCTGACAACATGTGAGAGGTTAATCACGGTGACTCAGCGGCCCAGAAATATGAGATTTTTACCTAACACTACAAGGAGCAACCTTAACATTAAAAGATTAAACTCTAAAACTGTGATGGCGTATGCTTCTAACCGTGTCTCTTGATTTAAATTTATCATTTCTGAATCAACTTAGCTATGCTCGTGCTTGTGGCGAATACTCTCCCCTCCTTCTGAGTTTTCTATGTGCATTGATAATGAAATAAACCTCTCTCTCTTCATTTCATTTTGGGGGTCCTCTCTCTTTCTCTCTCTACAAAATTATGCACATATAACTCCCACCCTTCCTATCTACCTGCATATGGATGAGATGGAAAGGCTTGTGTTCTTCCTTGATCAAATCCCACGTTATAAAGGCTCTGCAAATCTCCATCCCAGGCTGAAGACGGCTGGTTTCCCGAGCACAGAAGGTGTTAGTTTTGGTTGAGAAGCAGCGGAGCAGAGGGTGGAGGGAGCGGAGGAACTCACCGGAAAGCAGGCGGAGTCTAGAAAAATTTCCGGGATTGTCACTGGAGCACTGGTCGTCCGGCGAAGCCCCGGGATGGATGGATCCAACCCACAGAATGAAGCCATTGGATTTGATTGATCAAAGGGGAGATAGGCAGGGCTGTTCAGCTCTGGACGGGCCTGAGTTAATGAAAATTTCCAGAAATTAAACTTCATTCCAGCAGAAAAAAACGATAAAAATGACTTTTTTAAGAACTTGATGTTGCTTCACCTCTTTGGGAAAGATTTCATCGACGTTCACTTTGAGTTGGAGACGTGGGTTCACCGCAGCTAATTTCATCGACAAGAACTGGAACAAACATGGAGAAAATAAGGAATCAAAATGAGTTCTTCTACTGTAAATATTCCTGGTTTTTTTAGATGAATTACCTCAACTTGTTTTTGCAGAGATTGAACATAGTTGATGATTTCGTCGAGCATTCCAGCTTTTCCAGTAATTTTACTACATCCTGGTACTAAATCCTGCAAATAGTTCATTCTCTCGCTGATTTTCTCTCTCCTGGCCTGAAGAACAGTCAAAAAATGAACTATAAATCGCTGAAACTCGAGGAGATGAAGTGAATAAAGAGGCTTACTCTTTCAGCGAGGCTATGGCTGTCTGTAGCTTGGCCTCGACGAGCTCGAACATGTATGTAATCTGGTTTTTGAACCTCCGAAGCTTTTGAATTCTCCTTTGATGTATCTGCCGAGGTTTCTCTAATGGCGGTCGTGGCTAAGGTGGAGTTGTTTTTGGTCTGGATTTGGTCTGTAATCTTTGAGTCTCCTTCTTCTGCGCAGATTTTGATCCTTTTTTCTTTCTTATCTTCTTCGCTGAGAGCCTGGAGACGCCATGAAATGAGACAATTTTTCATAATTCTTTCTTTTTTACGTAGATTAGAGTGAGACAAAAATGTGTTTGGGAGTGAGATTCGTGTTCTTACCTTTGAGTTCGTCTTTCTTTTCTCGAAGCTTTCTCTTCCGACAACAGAGTTAAGTTTCTCTGATAAAACAGATTCTCTGTTTGAAATAGAAGGATCAAGTTCCAAACCAGACCCAAAATCCATCGCCGGAGTCTCAAGCTTGCCCAACCCCGGCCACCCATTTTCCAAACCAGGGTCAGGCTTTACGGAGCCGATGAAGGAGTCATGGGCATAAACAGGGTGAATTGGTGGCGAAAGGGATTGGGGAAAGTAAGCATGGAGCTGGTCTTGGTGCCATTTGAGACGGGCCGTTTGCCTCTCGAAGACGGTCATGGCGGCGCTATTTCCTGGGCCGGTGAAGCAGTGGAGCATCTCTGGCAAAGCTCTGTTCATCTCCAAAAAAAAGTGGAAGAAGAAAAGTGGTTCGAGTTCTGGCCGGTCGAGCGGAAAATGGAAAAAAAGCAGAGTCTGAGGATTGCTCTGGATAAGGAATTAGGCAGCTTTTTAGAGAGAGAGAGAGAGAGAGAGAGAGATGCAAGGCGGAATGAAAAGGGTAAGTATTTAAAGGCGTGAAACCGCCGGAATCTTAGGAGAGAGAGAGAGTGGAACACAGCACCGGAGGCCGGAAGGGAAGGTATCGATAAGGAGAAGCCGAGGGACGAGGGGCCCACTGACATGACTGACACGTGGGCATGTCCGAAACACCTAACCAAAATATCCCAAACTCCTACGGAGACTGTTAATTAAATTTGATTAGAGTTAATATGGGGATTAAGGAGCGGCCGTGAATAGTGCCTGGAAGCCAGGCAAACGTGGAGTGGCCCACGTGGCTCTGCGTACGTGGCATATCAGATCATCCTCCAAATAGACACGTCAGGTTATGAAATGGCAACATTCTTGGGGAAACGGGGTTTGACTTTGACTGGAACTGCCTAAAACGGGAGCCGTTGAATAAAACGCCTTCCACCGCTCACTTTACCAGGTCGTGAGAAACACGGCGTCGTGTAATTGGTTCCGTGACGACTCACCAAAGAAGAGAGCGTGCTCGTTTATCGTTGGACTATGCTTCCAGGGAACATTTTGCGGCAATTAAGGAGTCGACAATTCAATCAGATTTGATCTAGACGATTTAGGGTGGGTTGAACCGGACTCGAACCGGCAAACGACTACAATCAATTCTAATTTATAAGATTGGAAACGATATATGTTGGAGATTTGGTGGGTGATTGTCGAGAGATGATGAAGGATACCTTCCAATTTCCATTATCACCCAACCCGACGGATCTCTCTCTCTCTCTCTATCTCTCTCTCTAAAGATGAATACAAGTACACATGACCTACTACTGCAACAGAAGACAAATGGGGTCAGCCTTCTTCAATCTATTACTTCAATCACTCTCTCTCTCTCCTGGGTTTCATAAAAACAACTATTTCTTCTCATTCTTTTTGCTCAATCAACTGCAACTCATCATCATTATGCACCGATTGACTCAGATCATAGCGAAAGCTAATCTTTTTGTCGCAGATTAGCTCCCAAGTCTAGGCTTTTTTCCAAGATTTGATCCATCTGAACTCAGACTGAAAAAGCTTCCTTTTTTTTACTGTCCCATCCATTATTGAGCCAGACAACTGCTTATGAACAATGGAGAAACTTCTAAATCGCTTCTGAATAAGGATTATCTCGAGGGTTTCCTTGAACTATATTTGGTTGTGCATCATCAGAATCGTCGGATATCCACATATTATAATTTACCCTTAGTTTTTTTTTTTTTTGCAGATAAGATTGAAAAATGGGAATTGGAGAAGACGAAGCAGCAGTTTAGGCAAGTGGGTTCTGGGAATAATTATATTAAAATGAAACGAGGAAGAAGATAGATGGGGTTAAAGAAGTGAAAGCGATTCTCATTTATTCATTTGTTGCGTAGGAAAGGTATCTCCATTAATACTCTTACCATTTGACAAAAACAGAAATGGACACAGCAATGAAGGGTTTGTTGCTCTGAAGCTTTCTACCCCATTTGTGGTCCATTCCGAGTTCATGGAGAAGATGAACTGGCCCTAGATCCTTCGCCCATGATTTTTTTTACTGGTTTTTGATCTTTCTGAAGTGATTTGGTTCGTGGGTACGATGATTGGTCGACGGAATTTGTTGAAAAAATGGAGATTTATCAAGTGGAGCTCTGCAGTTTGATCTTGAAACTGTAATTGCCAATGGTTGTGTTCTTATCTTATCTTCGATGGAAAAACGATTATAATATGTGGATGTTATGGGTGGCACTGCAGTTAAAATAATGCACCTAATCTGATGTGCATAGACATGGACAGAAGACTATTGTGAGGTCGAAGACTATCTAATAGGGGCTAGACGGTTTAATCTGATCCGATTTTAGTTTAAAATATAACTCGAACGGCTACAGTTCCAAATTCTAAAGACAGAACCCAAGTCGTAAAACATAGCGTAATTAAATCTGACTCATCAAATCAAATTCATGTTCTATAATTTACTCGAACCCATCAAAGAGCAACACTTCCCCAAATCTCCTAATAATGGATTTCAAGAGGAATTTGCAAGAAATACAGGAAGAGCAAAGCTTCCCCACATCTCCTAATAATGGATTTTCCACATTAATTTTACAGGGTCCCGCAGTTATGATCAAAGTTTTGGGATGTGGAGGATGAACTGCGGAGAGTAGACCCAGTTGCATACAAACATTTCCATCTTTTTCCCCAACTCCCAAACCATTCAACAAAAGCCATTGAAAGCAGCCTATCAAATTCCCTCTTCTTTTTTCCAGTTATTTCACGTTGATATTTCAACAGAAATCATCAAAACTATCTATGTTTACCAGTTGCAAGAGGCACAAACCCTAGAAAACCAGTCAAAACCTTGAAAAAGTAAATTTTTTGCTGTATATAAGTAGAATTCTACGTTCTCTCTCATGCAACGTGTTTTTCTGTATAAATCTAATAATAAATTTGTGAGAATTCTAGCTAAAACCAACAATATCGTATTAGAAATACAAATTAGTAAATCATAGCAAAAGACAACAAACCAACCGTAAAAAAAACCAGTCAAAACTGTCAAAATACAGCATGAAAAATGGACTATATCATGCAGGCTTCTCTCTTTCGACCACCTCGTATTACTGATTCTGTAATAAAATAAAGACATAAAATTAACAAAGATAAGAGAAGAAAGATGCTTTTGCATGGATTCATGCATTTGGAGAGAATAAGAGAGAGAGAGAGAGAGAGAGGAGGTCTGGTCAAAGAAAATACGATGCCAGCATCAGTATCATATCAAGAGGCACTTGAAGAACACGATGACCCATTTCAGATCTGTTCTCTTTTATTATATTTACATTATTTATTCTACCTGTTTCTCCAATCTTATCATTTGTTCTACTTTTAAATTAAATATGTGATGATTCATAGATTGCATTGCTTGGACGTGTTGTGTTCTGTCAATGGAATAAACTATATATTATATTATGCACACATACATAAATACAAGTAACTAAAGAATTTTATAAATAACACAAGTTTTCTGTCGATTAAAGGGGTTGTCCGAGTTTGTGTAATTCACAAATTCGATTAGGGTTGAGTGCCAAAGAAATGGAAGACATGTCTTGACCAAACAAATAAGGATGCTTCGAAAGGCGAAGGCAAGAAGAGATGGGAAACTCGAAACCGTTGAATTAATCAAGTTCGGTGAGGGTATATAAATTAATATATTAAGTGTAACATATTAAATAGATGTGGGTATGACAGATAAAATACTTAGGATTAATATTATAGGATGGACATGATCACATGAAGGGTTTTGTTAGGAGGAAGTTGAGCTTGGATTTAAGATAATGTGACGACCATGTCATGTGAAGTAAAGGATACCTCAGTATATTGTTGATGTTAAGGGTCCAGTGTTTATTAGTGATGTGCATAATCTCACGTTTTTTACAGAGTAAAATTTATGTTGTATATGAATAGAGTATTCCTTCATACTTAATACATCGTATTTTGAACTATAAATTTAAGAACAAATCTGTGAGTCACTCAGCCCAAAACAAACAATATTACACTTAGAACACTGAAAAACATTATAAGATATATTAGAATAGGACGAACAAGAACCCAAAATCACTAACAAATATCAAATGAGCCCTCGATATAAATAGATCCAAAATGTTTTAACTTAACCGATAATATGTCCAAGGGTAAATATTATTTTAGACTCTGATTATGTAAATAGTTTCTGCGCATACTTTGAATTTTAAATATTGCGATGACTACTTTGAACTTTATTATAACAATTCACGAAAAATTAGAAAAAAATTCTCATTTCTCGCAACAACCCCTGGATAAGGGTCTGGCAAATGGGCATGGTTTAGGTGGGACCAAACCGATTCCCGACGAGAATAGATTAAGAAGCATATTAGGTAATTGGGCGTGTATGTAGAAAATATTGTACTTGAACATCAATTAGTCGTTTGGACTAATTAGATCCCAGGTCAGCAGTGGTTTTCGATGAATTCGATGATGTACTGTCTCAGATTTTCTCTCGGTTTCTTTTAGAGAGAGAAAGTAAAAAAATAAAAATGACAAAAAGGTCCCACCGAGATTTGAACTCGGGTTACTGGATTCAGAGTCCAATGTCCTCACCACTAGACCATGGGACCTGCTTATATTCAATCTCCCTCTTTTTTGTAAGTTTATATTTTTCTTTTTCTCACCACCGCCGGAGATTTAATGGTTCTCCGGCGACCAGTCCAACTCTGATTCCATGGGTTCAAACCTCATGTCCCTCCTCCACCGCCTCCCTAACTCGGAGCTTCAAGCTCTCTGCCAAATATTCGATCACACAAGACTTGTCCGATTTCAATTTCAGTGGCTTGCAATCATTCATATTGTTTCCACGAGAGAAATCCACCCCTCTATGATTGAACTTGAAGAGTTGAATATGCTCAAAAAACAAGCACACATCAAGAAACAAGGTACATTGATTCTAGAAAACTTGCAAACCAAACAACTTTCCGAACCATCAAACCGCTTATTATGTCTTCGCTGCATTTGGATGCTCTCAGAAAGTGAAAAACGTTCTAATACATCGGATCATCAGCGATGGAGGCTTTCGGATCTAAGGTTTTCGGCAATCTCAGTTTCCCATCTATCTCCATTCTCGAGCAGCTTTTCCTTGTCGTAAAGAAGCTCCTATATTATTTACCAAAATAGTAAGAATCAAATTATGAGTAATGCTACGTTTATCTTCTAAGCATATCATTTATTGTACATGTTGATGTGTCAGACTCTGATTGATGCATGATCAATGACAATCCGATATGTCAGCATTTATAATTATATAGTATGTTAAAAAGACAAACTTAACATTACACTCAGATTATTTATATAAAAATGGTTCAAATCTTTGCACAGAAATTCAAACCCACCTCGTGAGTTTCTCCAGCAAACTCAAAGTTAGGACCTTCAACAATGGCATCCACTGGGCATGCTTCTTGACAGAATCCACAGTAAATGCACTTTGTCATGTCAATATCATACCTAGAAGAAGTTAAGACCAAAGCTCGTGAGTGAGATGAAGTGATTTGAGGATTCGGACAGGGTTTCACCTGGTGGTTCTACGACTGCTGTCTTCTCGTTCCTCCGCCTCAATAGTGATTGCTTGAGCTGGGCATATCTGATCCACAACAACTTAACATATAAGATGATAAAATTTTAAAAAAATGCAAAATGGTCAAGTGGTTGAATATATAAACAATAGGGATGAATGTAGTCCGATCTGATTTTTAGAGAAATTAGAATCAAATCAATATATTTTAAAACATGACAAAAAGTTAAGAGGATCAGACAAGAACTAGACCTAAAATTTGGTCCTAGTCCAGTCTGGTCTTGAGTTTTCCCACGGAAATAAAATCAAACAATTTCAAATTAATAAAATCTTAAGTAATTTAAATTATACAAAATACATAATAATTAATATATGAAAATTTAACACCAAATTAAAAAGTCACAATATTACAATAATTATTAATTTTAGTGTAAGAAAATTTCAAAACACCATTTATCGAAATCATCTATTATATTATTAGCCGTCAATTTTAACTAGAAGGGAACATCGTTCGGTCTAGTCTGGTCTTAGAGAAAAAAAAGACCGAACTAATAAATCTTGGTCTTAAAATTTTATAATTAGAACCATGACCGTACATGACCAAGACCAACTAGATCCAGAGAAAAATTATGGTCTGGTCCGATCTATTACATTGGGTCAGTTTTGTCAACTCCTAATAAGCAGTAAAAAAGAATGAAAAAAGAACTCATTTGGATGAAAAGCTTCAATCTTACAGCTTCACAAAGTTTGCAAGCGATACATCGTTCCTCTCCGGTTGCAATGGACCCTTCTCGAACGGATAATTAATCTGCATAAAGTGAAATTAGCTAATACTAACATAAATTGCAATTTAAGCTGCATGAAGAGTAGTAAAGACACTTACAGTCACATTTCTCTCAAAAAAGTATTTCAGCGTCAACATCAAACCGCGAACCATTTCAGTTAAAATAGCGTGTTTCGCTCAAAAACTGTACTAACCATAGCAGTCTCAGTAACAGCATGGTAAAATATTATTTGAAAATTAATGAATTAAGAGAGAGCAATGTAGAGTGAATAACCTGCACTCCAGTCTTTCGAGATCTCTTTAGAAAGCTGCTCTCTTTCTTCATCATCTATAGCAGCTAATAAGTCAAATCACAAAAAAACACTGGTGGAAAAACACAAATTCTAAAGGAACTAGATAAAAAAAAAGTGAAACTTTAAAAATCGGGGTGTGACATTCTTTCATGCTACTTGTTATTTGGCATAGATGATATTGAACAGAGAATATAAGGTGATGACTTGATATTTCATATTATCATCGAAAACAACAATCCACCACCTCTTTCATGTTTAACAAGGAATGAAAAGGAGGAATATGAAGCCGCATAACAAGTATGCAATATTCATACAAACCTCTTCTTGTGGAATATGAACAATTAGTCGGAGGAAACCCATGANATCTTAGATGTTGCAAACCTATTAGCCAGATCAAAACTCATCCTTTCAGATTATCCATCGACAGGAACTTGCACGTGTAAAATATTGGATAAGCACAGGATTTCATATTCATGCCCAGAAAAAGAAAACAACAAAAGCAACGATACATCTCCAACAGTCTGCACCAGTCTTGAAATTGATTCAGGAAAGAATTATCCCGACCATTAAATGTTTGAATTCTCTTAAAAGTATAAGCTGATATCGAAATCAAATATAAAGCTCAAAAAATTGAATTAAACAAATTATTCCAGGCTTCTGACATCTACATTTGAGCTAAAGAAAATCAATGGATCATCATGTTCATTTGGAAATCAAACAGGAAAACCTTCTTATCACACAAGAAAAACTCAACGTGAATTATGAAAAGAAAAGACTGCAAATTACGTAAACAACCCAAGGAAGAAGGAGAAGGAGAGACAGAAAATTAGAGCGCAGCGAAGATCCTTACAAGATGACGAGCTCGAAGAGCAAGGAGAGACTTGCGAGCTAAGATCGCAGCCATGAAGCCGGCAAGCGCTGGAAGGGGAATCGTCGGATTTGGAAAACGCAGAAAAATAAAAACTTCCATGGGCCGAGTCAGGCCGGAGAGGCGTGTCCGAGAATCTCCTGACGCGGCCCGTATCACAATATGAGCTCAAGCCCCATGGTTTTCAGCTAAAACGAACCGACACTCTCCCAAATCTACTCGGACCGGGTTTTCTGTAATTAGATCAGATTTTGAACCAGTTTTCAAGTTTAGGCCAATTTTTAGGTCAAATTTTAACCGAGTTTGAGTTTTTTGACAAATAGTTCGGTTCTAGCTCTACGGTTTTTTACCCCAAAACTAGAAACAGAGTCAAAAAGGTGCCTGCGTGGCTCAATTCGATAGATGAATTTGTAAAAAATAGATTTAAATTGAAATGAAACTAATTTTTTTTAAAATTGAAAACCGATCCAATTAGAAGCAAATAGTCTGTTTTGCTGATCGAACCGAACCGACTCTCACCTCTAATAATAATAATAATTTGAGAATTTAGCTTAATAATATAAGAGTAATATTATAATCTTATAATTAATCAAGTCCGTCTTTGACAATTCCAATGCAGCTTGCAGGCTCTAAGCTCTAGGGGTATTTTGGACTTTTATAAGGGGAAAGAGGGGGTATTTATTCCAGGATATTCCGGCCAAATTTGTCGAAACTCACTACAAGCTCTCTCTCTCTCCTCTGCGAAAGTAGTTGTCGAAAGTGATTCCGAATCCAGACGATGCCATCCCGAAGAAGAACGCTCCTGAAAGTCATCATCCTCGGAGACAGCGGGTCTGTAACTCCGTCCACTTGCTTAGTTTAGACTGGCTATGTCTGTGGTTGCCTTTTGGATCTCTGGTTTTTTATTTAGGGCGTGTTTGGAAAATTTTGACTAGATCAACTCAGATCTTTGTTTTAATTTGGTAATTAGATACATGCTGCACGGCTTCCTGTGTTTTCGTGCTGTTGATTGTCTTCATCCAAATGTGATTAGCGATTTGATTATTCTACGGGTGCAGGGTTAGTGTTATGGATGTACAACTGAGAAAAGAAAACACGGATTCAAAAATAAGCTTAGTTTTGATAGTGATCGTTGTGTTGTTTCTTAAACGAATGGCATTGGGCTTATGATTTGTTCCAAATTTGGTGAGGAAAGACAAAATCCAAAAACTGTTGGCATTCTGAAGATAATGCGATTGACTACTTTAGAACGAGGCTATCATTTGTATCATTAGTTAGATACTGATCAGCTAAGATTTACGCTAGGAAATTCCACTGAGAGTTTCTTAAACTAGTAATTAGTTATTTAAATCTTTCTGTGATTTGCAGGGTGGGGAAGACCTCTTTGATGAACCAGTATCCATCACGATTGGGAGCTTTCTCTTCCTTTTTTTTCTTTTGCACTTGTTACTGAATGGAATTCATTTTTTAATATTTGTACTTTAAATAAATTGTGTTAACAATTGTTTAAATAATTTGTGGGTTTTAAGTTTGTTATCATGACGCCTGGTGAATAGATATGTGAATAAGAAGTTTAGTAATCAATACAAGGCAACGATAGGAGCTGATTTTTTGACAAAAGAAGTGCAGTTTGAGGATAGACTCTTTACTTTGCAGGTAATTGATTGCTTTTATTGTTGCAAAGTTATTGTCTGTTCAGTTACATGCTTGCATTCTGTTTAGAAATAATATGATTGCATTGTATGAGAGTTTACCATAGATTGCCTTTAATTTAAGGTAATTGATGCAACAAAGATCTCCTTCACTTTGAGAGATGCGATTAGTAGTTTTTCTTGACTAGTTTATCTACTTGTTTGATCAACTATTGGAATTTGAATGTGCTAAACAAAGAAATGGATGAAAGCTGGACATTTAGATTAGATGATTAAAGCTGTACATGTATGTTATTTAAACCTTGTGTAATGTCTGGTCAGGCACATCTGTTTAGTCGGTGCTCAAGTATCCATCTCTCAATATTATCTAGAGATGATTTCAAGTTGAAGTAAAAACAGTTTTCTAATACAATCGTAAGCATTATCCTGTTTTCTGGAGAAAATAATGAAAAATTGTTACATTGCTTGTGAATAGTTTATATAGAAGCCCTAACCTTGTAATTTGAATTGCTTGCTGGGGCATGGTTACTTTTTTTCTTTGCCTGTGAGAGAAGGTTGAAATTGAGGTTTTCAATTTTTCTTATTTAATTTCCAAAGTTTTATGATTCAATTAAATGGTATGCATGATTTTTCTTCTGGATACTGGATAGTACGTCAGCTGTGTAGGCCAGTACTAAGCAAAATTTCATTAGGATGTCAATGTTCTGTCATCTAGTTATACAATTATATGAAGTCCTCAGATTGACCTTATCAAACTTTAGTAATCCTTTCTTTTATGTTTAACTTAAATTTAAATATAGCATTCTAAGATTCACAAGTGCTGAATTGAAAATAGTAATCTCACTTTGATTCTTTCAGATTTGGGATACAGCAGGCCAGGAAAGATTCCAAAGCCTTGGTGTTGCTTTCTACCGAGGTGCTGATTGTTGTGTTCTAGTCTATGATGTTAACTCAATGAAATCATTTGACAACCTTAACAACTGGCGAGAAGAATTCCTCATTCAGGTGCATTATTTGTGCTTCTTTTAACAGTTTTTTTTATATTACTATTTATCATCCTATAATATATTGTCTAAATCATTGTAGGCAAGTCCTTCAGATCCCGAAAATTTTCCTTTTGTTGTTCTTGGAAACAAAGTTGATGTAGATGGTGGAAATAGTAGAGTGGTATGCATTTTTTCTCACCTTGAATTTTGTATACACCCTACCCCAACCCCCAACTTCATTATCCATATACATTTCAACCTTGTTTGACTATGGTGGCTACTTGTCATTGTTGGTTACTTCTATAGGTTTCGGAGAAAAAAGCTCGAGCTTGGTGTGCATCAAAAGGAAATATTCCATACTTCGAGACATCAGCTAAAGAAGGCATCAACGTTGAAGAGGCTTTCCAATGCATCGCCAAGAATGCACTTAAAAGTGGGGAAGAGGAAGAGATGTAAGTAGTAATAACTATTATCAACTTAGAGTGTTCGTGGTCCGAGTTAGTCTGTTTTTTTTTTAAATTAAGATCAGTCCATAAAAAATTTAGTTTCAAATTTACGGATCAGAACTGGACCATTAGAAACACAAGACTGGACCAGAATCAGACAATATATTTGGTCTAGTTCTAATCATTCTCGTTAAATATTTTTTTCTTGCAATAATTAATTTAAAGAAAAAAATTAAAATTTACAAATTGAAATAACATCATTCAAGAAAATATAATCATATAATAGATTACGTAATTATATCAAATTTATTTAAAATTTTCAATAATGAAACTTAAAATTAGTATAAAAATTACGAATTTGGATTAATAATTTTTTAATAGTATGGCTCAAGTTTAATGGTTTTACTACATTATACCATGATCTAGATCATAGATCATACATAATGTTGTACCGTTAAGCAACTAATATAAGTGTAGAGCCGATCAAAACAGACTAAATATTTTATTTCTGGTCAGATTCAATGGTTCAGTTCGGTTTCGAACACTCCTCTAGCAACCTTTAAATTCCATATGACCAACTTATTCATCTTTTATTCAAAGTGTGAACACTCTTTTATTCATGATCCTGTAATCCATCATTATCATGTCAAAAAAGGCAGATTGGTTGATTTCATATATGTTGGACATAATTTTACTGCCATGTTAAAAGTTAATACAGTGGTTAAAAGTTAATTTTCGTTGTAATATTTTGTAATCTTGTTTGCATTTTTTTCTGGCATTGGTTGCTGATTGATCCCGAAGTTATCTTCCGGATACTATCGACGTGGGAAGCAGCAATCAGCCAAGATCAAGTGGATGCGAATGCTGATGATTATTGTATGATTCTTTTCATTCCTGGTGAGAAATAGATCATTGCTAAATACTCTTTGAATGTATGGCGTGTAATTGTATGAATTTGGGGATACTCTGTACATTTGAGTGGTGGGGGATTGTAATTCTTTGTCACGCAGCTGCTACATTTGTTGTCAAATTTGTTCGTTTTGTTCATCTTCTGTTTTGCTATTTTGTGTTTTTGAGATTAGCTGTATGAGATCTTAGCTTGGTGATTGTGTTTAGAGAATTCATTGGTTTAAGGGTGGCAGCTGGATCAATCCACCAAGCTGACTATTTGTGTATGAGCGGATTAGTTTTTAATTAAAAAATCAACGATGAATTCAAATTGAAATTAATTTAAAATTTTTTGGGCGCATTTGGTTTGGATCGAATATATAATCAGATTGAGTTCAGATTTAATTTTATAGAAATTGATTCATCCGGATCGGATCGATCAACCGATAAAAAAAACACATTCATATAGGTTTATTTAATGGTCCACTCAGAGCTCGTCAGATTTGTTAAAAGCTTGATCATACGATTGTTCATTGCTCAATTCATACAATCCAACGATAATAAAAACCACATTGTATTCGATCAAACCCACGTCACACCAGATCATAAAAAGACAAGCACAAAACATCATCCGACAGTTAAACGACAGATTATGTTACGTAAAACCACAATCACAACGCAAAGGAGAAGTAATCGGCCATAGCTGGGGCTTCACTCCCGCTTTATAGAGGTTTATCCATGGTAGAAAGTCGCATCTGGCCTTGATTCAAACTCTGCAGAAAAATTAGGGTTCTTGGTCTTCGCTAGAAATTCTTCTCCCGATTTGATTTCATCTGGGTAGGCCGTGGCGCTCGGTCTTGGTTCGAAATCTACGACGAAAATCTTTTCCTTAACATCATCTGGGTAAGACGTAACGTTAGGCCTTGGTTCGAAATCGTCGACGAATCGTTCGTCGTCTCCTTGCTTCAGATTCTGATCGTGGCAGTCGGAGTTCTTCTCGGAGCTCCGAACGGGGAACGAAGAAGGATGAAGAACAAGGACTTCGGGTGGATCTTTTCTTCCTTCTAGGGTTTCTGCAAACTGATGAAATACTGAAGATGAGATGAGAATCAAAAAGCAAATGTATTTGAGATTTGAAGAGTTTCTTACGAGCAGAAGTGAGAAGAGAGCGACGAGAAGCTGGGGAGATTGCATTGTCTTGAATCCTTGGTTTCTTCTTCTTTCTGTGACTTCATTTCTTTCATTGGCAGCTATTTTTAATGGCGTTTCAAGGTGGAGTTTCTGTTCTTCAAGCTTTATTTTTCATCGAATTATCCACGTTTTCAAAGAAGGAAGAGGGTTTGGAATAGCATGTGCGGGTTCACCTTAGTGGTCGAGGGATGACAGATCTGGTAACAAGTGTCTGGATTCGAATCCTGCGTTGTCCTATTGTGGGAGTTGTTACCCCCAATGTTAGAGTAGTTCCTTGGGACATCAAGAAGAAGGTCCTATTGAGGGCCTTTGAGACGGGAGATTGTGCATTTTGGTAATAAGTGTCTGGATTCGAATCCTGCGCTGTCATATTGTGGGAGTTGTTACTCCCAATGTTAGAGTAGTTCCTTGGGACATCAAGAAGAAGGTCCTATTGAGGGCCTTTGAGACGGGAGATTGTGCATTTTAGTAANTAATAGAATTTAAGAAAAGAAAAAGCGTAACCTAGAAGATATAAGAGTAATTCGTCTTTTTTTTTTTTTACAAAATGTTACTAAAACGTCACATAATTGAATATAAATATCTCATGATCCTTTCTTCGTATATACGGTCACTACCTTCGTATTCCTCAAGAAAATTAGTTTACTCGAGTTTCATTCGATTCTTAAACGATACTAAAAGACGGGTTTTTTTCTAGGAAATGTGTTTCAAGTATCGTAAGAGCTTACAACGAGTTTGTTTTGATTTAATTCCAAATCGAGGTTTAAGAGTTGAAGCATTTTCGGATTTGAAACTTTCTCGGACAGTTTTCATTTCACTCACTTCTTCTACCTCGTCGAATTCAACCAAGGTTTCCTCATCGAGAGTGCTTCAAACCAAGATTAAACGACTTCAATTTGTAACATGTAGTATATGTGATATCAATCTTTCAACAATATTTGAAGTGTGACGACGATTTATAAATAAGTTTTCTCTCTAACAAATCATCAAAATCGTGCAAGTTTTGGCCTAAATCACACAATTGGTGGGCTGGGGTCTCTGTTAGGGGTGGGCGAATCCCACCCAACCTGACGATCTGATCTGATCCGATCGGATCAGATCGGATAAGGTAATCGGTAAGTATATGAAAAAATTAATCTGATTTTCGGATTGTTGTCGGATTGAGATATTCTTAATTGAGGATCGATCTTCATCTCATTCTCATCGATTCCGACTCTCCAACCCTAATCCCATTGCCCAACGCCGACAAACTCTGAAGTCCTCCTCCTGAACAAACTCCGAGTCAACGTCGGAAGATCAATTTCTCTTGGACTTGCAGGGTTTCTCATGGTGATGATTATCGTCGAGCAGAAATTTCAGTTTTCTCACGGGGAGTACAGTGGAAGTGCTTCAATGGTGGTTATTCTGCTCACCCCTAATCTGTCGGATTCGGAGCGAATTCGGATTCGGGTGTTTTGAGTTTTCAACGCTATTCGGATCATATCCGATAAACCGATAAATTATCGGATTTACAAAAATCGGATCGGATTGATCCGATTCGATCCGATGCCCACCCCTAGTCTCTGCAAAACTCCTATTTTTAATACGAAAACAATGTACTCTTTGATATAATGTATATTTCTATCATGCTTATAATGTTTTATGGTACTCTTAATATAATACAGTTTGCTTTGACCGGAGTCCTCACAAATTTATTGTTGACTTTGAAAATTAAAAAATGTGTTGCACTAGGCAGAGAGAAGAATTCTACTTTTATACAGGTTACTCCAATTTTAGATTTTGCAACTCCACTCATATGGGTTAGACCCTCACAAATATAGAATGCCCGAGTCATCGTTATCTTTACAGGACAAGTCACTAGGATATTATATAACAACCTCATATTACATCTATTCTTTACAACAAGACAAGAACAAAACACCCCTTTTTAGTTATATATGTGTGTTTTACATAAAGCCAAAATTATAACGCACTAGGAACAAGAATTATGTAGCTTCAGCTTCGTCGAGAGCTACACGAGAAAGTGATAATGGGTAGGGGGACAAAACTGACCCAAATAGACGGAGCGGATTAGACCAACACTATTTGGTTTGATTTTGATCCCTCTTGATCTTTGGACATGGTTGTATGTTTAAAAATTAAAATATATTGGTCTAATATTGCACTATGATTATGTATATTTTAATTATTTTTCTGCTTAGGATTATAAATTGTTGTATTAAGTATTATGTATTTTGTTTCAAATGGAGAGCTTCAACGATGGCCATTTAGGAGAAAATGGCGAGGCCGAAGGCCAGCAAATGGAGAGCTTCAACGATGCAGTGTTTGCACACGTGATAATGATGCAGTGTTCGGGTCAATTCCGGCGAGACTCTCCGACGCTTTCGCCGGTCGCCTCTCTCAAAGTCTCGCCGACGTCAGACTTTTGCTGCATTTTGCACGTGTTTAAACGGAAAAAAATATATTTCTGAAAAGACGTGGCAACTTCAGACAGTTCCGGGACAAATTGAAATTCACGATGCATGCAAGAACATTGTGGTCGGAGAAACCTTCGATGAACGGCCTCCGGTGATAAATTATTCGTGGAAAAGCTCATTTTTTGCTGATAAAAGCGAACTCAAAAGCCAAAAACTAGCCTTTGTTTCTCGTCTCTTCGACATTAATTAATCATTTTGTTTATTTATAATTAATGATAATTAAAAGATGTAATAGAAGTTGGAAGCGATAGGAGGACATGTGAATTGACTCTCTGATGATATTTTCCATCGTTTTCCCTATTTTACGCTTCCTTGCCTACGTAGTAGTTAGTACCGCCATCTTTATACACGGGACGGCGTTGACGGACTGCTTCTTAGTTCTTACTCATTCATGGACATGTTTTTTACTGTAATAACGATAATGCCATCACATTGATTTTGAATTAGCACGTCCTTTTTTCGCTCTACAATTCAATTTATTTTGCAGATCAGCGGCTTTCTCGCCCTTGTTTTCTTACTGAGAGTGAAAATCCAAAAACTTTAAGCAAAAAAGAGATTCTGAAGAGGGAATATTTTCCAGAAAATATGAAACTACATTGTAATGGCAATATCGTTATTTAAGTGAAATCGATGTCTTTTCTACTAAGTTAGAAAGAAAGACTAGTAAACTTCCGGCGAGCTTCGTCCCCCAAACACCCAACACCACCCCAAACCGTGGCTGGCCTCTGGCGTATATGTATCTATATATATATATATATAACGTGAAGATATTTGAAAGTGCAGCTGAGAAGAGAATTGAAGAGATGAAGGTGAACCCAGAAGGAAAAATGGCGACGGGGAAAGGAGAAAACCAGCGATTCAAAGCTAAAGCCGGAAGTCTCATACCGGCGAAGAGGAAGCGTGTTAAGAAGATGATTCTGGATTCCATCTTCGCCTACTTCACATCAGTTTTCCGAGGTCCGATCCCGGCATTCCAAGGAACCAAATCGGAATCCTCCGAAACAAACAATTGTTGAACAAGACATTTCTCTAAGATTACTTCCTACTTTCTTGCTTTTGTGGGTGTCAAGTTATGGAACTGTGTTCGAACAAGGGAGGAGCTTCGTTTTGCTCTCTTTTCGTCTTTCCTGATTCGAACTGTAAACTAAATTTATGTATTTGTGTTTTAATGAAAGCTATACGCGTGCTTGAAATATTTTTTCGTGCATCGTTTCTTGTTGTTTTTTTAAGTTCTTCTGGTATATTTGAAAAAACGCCCAGAATCTCGGGTTTCTGTGAGCGTTTGAAACGTCCTTCTCCCGAGTTTCTGATCATCTCCGCCATGGGAGGGGGAAAAAAGCTCTTTCTGAGATACCCAGAAATCTAAGATGGTGTATGCTTCGATGAGAACGAACTGGGAACTAGGAAGAGGAAAACCCATAACAGCTCAATCATTTTATAAGCTTTCACGCAATAAATCCCATAACAGAGAAGAGAGGAGGGTTGATGAGAGACAAATGGATAGAAGAGTTTGATTTCTGTGATAAGAAACCAAAGAATGATTCTGGATCCACGTCTGCAACTTCGCCTCAATTTCCGAGCTCCGTTTCTGTCTTTCAATGGCTGCCTTCCACGTGTTACTAATGGAACAGTAATTAAACAAGGAACCGAAAAATGTCCTTGTATTCCACGACTCTCTCTCTCTCTCTCTCTCTATTTTCGTAGATTCTCTTCCCGACCGTGTTCTACCCGGGAATAATCGGAACCTTCTACTTCCCAACCTGGTTGGCAATGGAGATGACATGCTTTGCTGCTGTACTAGTTCTGAAACTGTGTTGGGGGAGCTTCTTCTCTTCTACTGGACTATTTTTCTTCCAAGCTTCTGATACACTGCACGCCATGGAAGGAACACTAAAGATCTCCATCATTGCTCCACGTTTTGAAAAACTTTCTTCTCGTAGATTTCGAAGAACACCCAAAATCCTATCTTTACAAGGCTACCCAGAAATCAACGATCAAATCAGAAGAAATAATTAATGGTCGGAAAGAATTCAGGGTCCTCGGAATTGAGTTGCCCTAATTAATGGACCGCAATAAAATGGGTTAAGATTTGACTTAAAATAAAGCGGATGTCAGCATTCTTTTTCTCTTAATTCCAAATTTAATAAATATGGGAAGACTTATTTATAATAATTGCTTAGACCCAATTAAAACATTCACCTGATAAAATTCAACAAACTAAATCTAAATCTTAACAAAACTACTATACTAACCTTAAAATTTCAAGATAACTAGTTTTCTCTAAATTCACTTTGGAAGGAACTACTGACAATCGTCCTAATCACTACTTGAAAAAATGTGTCAATTGAAATGAACTGATTACTTAAATTAGAAAATAATTTTAAAGTTAATATGAAACAAATTCAAAAGAAAATATGAAATCAAGCATATTAATAAATTAATGAATAATGTAATTAATAAATGCAATGCATGAATTACACTTAGGCGGTGGTAGCCAAAATAATCCACACTCATTATTTGGTGTTCTAGAGAGAATTTTTTGCTGTACCCATTATTTGAGATATAATGGAAGATTGATTAAACGGCTTACGGGTCTCGTGGTTTTTTACTCTCTATTTAAGAGGGTTTTCTAATCTGAAATTCAGTGTTGCTATATTCGTATATGTTGCTGATCTATTATCTACTAATTGCTTATTTGATTACATAAAAAGAGAATAAAATTACTCTGTTATGCATTCTCGACGTGGAAAGTTGGTATTGGGCTTTTGCTTCAACACAGTTTTGTCCTATATTCCAAAATGAAACAAAACTGGTCAATTTAAATGCATATCTGATCCATGGTTAACGGTGGGTCAATCTTATATGTCCGGCGAGATTCTCCGACGTTAAATTCTCAGTTCAACGACTGAAAAACGATGGAGCTCAGCAAGTTCTACCAACTCTCGTCATCCCAGGTTCGGGTCAGTTCCGGCGAGACTTTCCGACGTTTATCCCGTCGCCTCTATAAAAGTCCTGCCGACTTTGCTGCAGTTTTGGTTCGTCTTTGAATGGAATAAAATAAATTTCTGAAAAGAGAGCAACTTTCGACAGTCATGAGACGCAATCTCAAACTTCTTCATTAAACTAATCGAAATCCGCGATCCATGCAAGAACACTGCTCACATTGGACATGCCGTCGATGAACGGATCACGATGCCTTGTTTGATGATCGAATTATAACCATTGATTCATCTAGAAGCTCATTTTTTGCCGATGAAAGTGAGCCCCAACCACATTATTTAATTAATTTATTTTTAATTATTAATAATTAAAAGGGATATAGAGTTAGTTGGAGGGACGGATTGACTTTTTTTATAATATTTGCCGATTGGCTCAGGTGCCCGGGCCCAATGGGGTTGACGGACTTCTTGTTCATTCATAGACATGTTTTCGGTTGCAATCACGATAATGCCATCCGATTGATTTCGATTTACCACGTCCTTTTTTAATCTTAAATTTAATTGGTTTCGCAGATACAGTGGCTTTCTCGCACTTTTTTCTCTTCTTGTGAGCGAAATTTCCAGAATTTGGAGCAAAATGGAGGTTCTAACGCGGGGATATTTTGCAGGAAATCTGAAATTACATTGTTATGGCAATTTCGTTATTAAAGGTAAATCAATGTCTTTTCTTATAGCTAAAAAAGAAAGGGCCTAGTAAACTTCCAGCGAGCTTCGTCCCCCAGAAAGAATACTCCATCACGGCTATCGCACACCACCACACGGTGTGCTTATATATAAGGGGGCGAGATTTGAAAAATGGCAAGGAGAATTGTAAGCAATGAAGGTGAACCCAGAAAGAAAAATGGCGACGGTGAAAGGAGAAAACCGGCGATTCAAAGGTAAAGCCGGAAGTTTGATTCCGGCGAAGAGAAAGTCTGTTCTGAAAATGGTTCTGAATTCCATCTTCGGCGACTTCGCAAGGTTTTTCCGATCTCCGATCCCGGCATCCAACGGAACCAAATCAGCATCCTCCGACACAAACAGTTTTTGAACAAGCCATTTCTGGAAGATTACTTCCTACTACCTCTTCGTTTTGCAGTAAATTATCTCGTTTTTGTTGCTGGCTTTTGTGGGTGTGAAGTTATGGAACAGTGTTCAAACAAGAGGGAGCTTCGTTTTGCCTCTTTTTCGAACCTTAATCTATCTGTATCTGTTTTTGTTTTAATGAAACTTACGTGCGTGTTTGAAATACTTTTCGGTCATTGTCCCTCGTTGTTTCTTTTCTTCTGGTATATTTGAAAGAACGCCCAGAATCACGAGTTTACAGAGCGTTTGAAACACAGTTTTCCCAGCTTTCTGATCCTCTGGGCGCCATGGGAGGGAAACCAAAAGATCCTTCGTCTAAACACTAGATTTTGCGATTGACACAAAAAGCTTAGATTTCCAGTTCACACCTGGATTAGATAACAAAACCCTTCTCCATCTCTTTCCCTATTGGTCGTTGTCATGAAAACTGGAGTTTTCAGTCGCTTTCAGATAATCTCCGGTTGTTGAAATTTCGTCACGCTTTCCTCATTCGATTGCCAGAAAAAAGGATGGGAACGACTTTACGAGTGAAAAGCCAAGGTAAATCGCAAGAATTCGACAGCTTTGAAATGTATATTCATAAAATGAAGTTGGCTTCAATATCTTCTGTAGATTCTAAGCTTTAAAATTTGGAGAAATTATGAAAGTGGAGGATTTGACAGCTTTGTAATTATGGGGGAATGAGTATCAATTCTCGTACGACGACGGAAAGATCCCGGCTTGCCCGTGAAAGAAACTTCCGACAAGCTTCCGGCCTCGTGTCGGACGAGAGAGAAGAGTTGAAGAGAGACAAACGGATAAGAGAAGGAGAACCCAGATGGGATATGGAGAAAGGCGATTCAAAGCTAAAATGGGAAGTTCGATTATTTTCTGTGATGAGAAAGATTGATAAGAGAATGATTCTGGATTCCAATCTTCTGCTACTTGGCCTCGATTTTCTGAGCTCAATTTGCTGCTTTCAATGGCGGCACACCCGTGTCTTACCGATCGAATAGTGACTGAACAAGGAAACAGAAAGATGTCCTTATGTTCCACCTCTCTCTCTCTCTCTCTCTGGCTTTTCTCCCTGGTTTTCTCTCTCTAGCTTTTCTCCCTGGTTTTCTCTCTCTTACCTCAAATCCCAACTCAGTTTCAACTCTTGGGTCTTTTTTTTTTATTCGAAAAAGGCTTGATGCTAACACAACACGAAAAATCACATATTCGCAAACATCGTCTTGTTCGCCATCATCATCACCTCCTCTCCCTGCATATATTCTCTGCCGTTGGATTTGATTCTCTCTGAATTTATCTATTTCTCTGAAATTAAAAGCTTCTTTTTTGAATGGGTTTCTATAATTGAATGTCTGTATTCTATATTGGGTAGCAAACTAAAATTAAAAAAAGAGGAAACATTTATCAGTACAGAAAACTGGGAGGAGTAGGCAAGAACAGAGCTCTCAGGCCTCCAATCTGAAAAGGGTATTGTAATTCTGACTTGGATCTTCAACACTTTATCTCTCCTCAATTGATGAAACTTATCTCTTTCTCTCTCTAGGTAAAGCAGAGAAACCCGACTCTTCCGAATCTCCTTTTCCCTTTTGTTTTTCGCTTCTCTCTACAGCGCTTTATCTCTCATCTATCTCAAAAATTTATCTTTTTCTTCATTAACCAGCTCTGAAACTTCATACCAGCAGAGACCCAGGTCCCAAAATCCCCGTTCAAATCCTTAAAGAACACAAAAAAGACACATTTTGTTACTAAAACCACAAATGTCTACTTCCATGGACCAGCTCCGACCACCGGCCTCAACCTTTGGAGTCGTCGCCGGCGTAATTGGACGACTCTACTCCGGCCAGCCGTTCATGGGTCACCGTCAGTACGACGAGGAAGAATGGGCGGAGAGGAAATGCTCCTCCTGCATAGAAGGCAGACTCAAACCTCCTACTCTACGCCGCCCCAGGCAAGGAACAGCCTGTGGAGACGAGATTCCCGTGGCCGTGCCGGTGGAGACGCCGGCGGATGCCAAGGAAGAAGAAAGAGAAGCCCGGGGAGAGCATTCACATGCAAATACTGGTAATGATGGGCAGTAAAAAAGGTAATCCCTCCATTTTTTCTGTGATTTCCTCCATTCCTGAATTTAAAAACAGCACTCTGCTAAATTATTTAAACAACCTAGAATTCACAATTGTCAGAGGTATTATCATCGATTTAGGAAGAGTGATAAGAACACGTAACTAAACGAATTTCATTATGCATAAAAACAGCATTCATGATTAGTGTCGTCGGTCGTGTGATTTTAGCATAATAACAACAAAAAAGAAACAAATATCAGACAACAGAAGTCAAGAGAGGATGAACTTGCAAAACAAGAGCTATGATTAAGAAATTACCAGGGATAGTTGTCCAGTCTCAGGTTTCTCACGCTTCCGCTTGGCTTTTCTTCCATTGCTGTGAAACCTTGTCAAGCAGAAAGCATATAAAAGATCAAAGTAATCTCACTTCTCATGGACAAGAGAAGCTAAGTAAAAGATTATCAGAGAGACCTGTTTTCTCGACTTCTAACTACGAGATTTCAAGTCATCAGACACAAGTTCCTCTCGTGTGATAGACCAAAGGAGTCTAAAGGATTCTAAAACGAATCATTTGTCTTCCTAGTCTTCCACACGAGTCAATGCTCTCTACCCAATATAAGCAAGAGCATTCAACTCCTTGGAGAGTTAATGTTCCTCGGAGATCCTGCAGAGAGGCTTTACCGGACCCATCTCCACAATCTCCTCTTTTCTCTGAATTCCACCATCGAGCAGAGTAGAAGAGAATTGCTCAATACCTTTAGCAGGTAGAAGGGCAGCCATTTTATTCGAAAACCACAGCTTCAAACCAATTTCCTTCCATCGCCGATGAATATTGCTTTCATACTTATCAATAAAATTCTAAATTACAAGATGATTAACATAGTCTTCCTCATTTGTTTTGTTCAAAAAAATCTCGACAATCCAACTATGGTTGTGTAAAAAAAAATCACAGCCCTGCAGAAGAACTCAATTGTGTAAGTAAATCAAACAGCTGCTTTAGTCCTCTCCTCGTAAAGCTTGATGCTGTCATACTGACAATGTACGATGATGGGTAAAAACAAGAACATCTCATAATCTATATCAGCTAGTGTGTTACCAGAAGTTGCCAAAATGAGAAAACCCAACGAAGGATTATGAATTTCCAGACATTTTGAGAGCGAGAGAGATACAAAGTCCATGACTAAATCCTTAGAAATGGACTGACGATTTCATTTGCTGACACTTGGTCAAATTCGATAACAAAGTTACACGGTCAATTATCTAACTTCTAGCATGCAAGGAAGTTAAAGCTACGAGAAAATAGAAATACAAGCTTACAGATTGAGCTAAAGGCTCGTGATTCTGGCACTTCATCGCGAAGAAAGCCGCTGATGCAAATCATCAGCTAATGCCTGCCTCAAGTTTTCTCCGAAATAATACAATGGCTTCTCACTTTCGAGCACTCTTGGATGAACACCACTCTCTGCAGGCTCTTTCCAAAGCTCTGGCTCAGGCTCTCTTGCAATTTGACACAAATTGTGCAGAACGCAGCAGGCAACGATGGTCTGTGGGGCATGATTAAGACCAACGTTCAAATCCTGAAGAATCTTCCACCTCCCTTTGAGCAATCCAATGGCATCAACCACCACTGATCTCCCCTTCATCAACATTCCGTCGAACAGATTCTGTGCAGGTGAGCCCATTCCATTCGGTGAAAATGGTGTCAGCAAAAAAGACAGCAATGGATAACTCCAATCCCCAACTATATAAGGTCGAACATGGTGGCCTCTAATGTTGATAACTTTGTCCCAAACAACATCCCCGGAGACAAGCCTGTTGTACAGAATGCTGTCTCTGAAATGGGTGGCGTCATCTGTTCCTCCGGGTGCTTTCACGCAGACGTCCCAGAAGATTTTTTTGTGATCGGCGACTACCTGAAGAAGAACAGAGGGATATCCGTATCTGCATTTGTAATTAGGAGACAAATTCTGGCCGTTGGAGGAGCTGTGAATCTTGATTGGACTCCCATCAATGGCTCCACACATGTTGGGAAGAGAAGTTAGCTCCTCAAAAGCTTGAGTTGTCTCGATCAACCTCCGGCGATTAACTGGAATCTTGATGAAATCAGGATAGAGCTTTGTACTGAGAAGGCGAGTGACCATGTTAGTGATTTTGGAAATGAGATACGGCTCCAGCGAGTAATGCGAAGCTAGGGTTTTAGCAGAAAAGCCATGGGCGAGACGGGAAAGAACCATTGCAACAGCATAATCAGACGGAAGCGAAAGATTGGAAAGCGCTATATGGGGTTTCAGCTTTTCGACGACGGTAGTGAAAACCGGGTGAGAGATGCCGTAAAGCGACCGCCATTGCGCGTCGCGAAGAGGAGCTTCGAGAGACCAGATACGCTCAGTGGACAGAGCCCGGAAGGCCGAAACGGAGTAATCGGAAGAAGACAGAGAAGGAGGAGTCCGTCCGGAGGCTGCAGCGCCGGAGGGGGCTGCAGACGCGGCGGAGGAATCGCGGCGACGGGAGGCGACGAAGGAAAGGGCGGAGGCGATGGTGAAGAAGATGAGGGGGGCGGAGGAAGAGGAGGAGAGAAGAGACGACGGGGAGGTGGAGGCGGAGACGGAGTAGGAGGAAGCAGCAGAAGCGGCGGCGGAGGGAAAAGAAGAGGAGGAGAGAAGGGGGATAGTTGGATCTAAGGAGTTATGGAGGTGGAGTAGGTTAGAGAGCATCAACAAGAAGGTTTCGTCCATTTTCGAGCTCGATCGATCCTCCGATCACCTCTGGTTCTTCGATTTGAGGGAAGGGGATGAACTCGGAGGGGGAAGGCGATCTCCAATTCCACCGTCAGATTGCCGACGGGAAAGTGAAGTCTTAATTTATCGAAAAATAGAACAAAATTTCTATCTAACATAATATCCCACGTTAATAATTTTAACACTAAAATACTCAAATTGGAAACAAAATTTTCTGTAATTATGTCATCATCCATGGCTATGGCGTTCGACAGAAAACAAGGCTCTGCAACTGCAAGTTCGATCTATTTCTGACTCTGACTCTGATCTATTTCTGGGAGAACTAAGATTTCCTCGAACATAAACCTTAGCCGAATCGAAGATCAATTTTGCAGGGGAATTTCGATCCAATTTTGCAATTTACAGAGTGAAAACCCCGCCTTCCTATATTTACACGACCTAACCTAGCTGTATAACTTCATAGCCCTCCATTGATTCTTCCAAGCTAGCCTTGTTCATCGTCTCTACCATGGCCCTGTCGATGTTCTTCTCAAACACTTCCTTTGTCCCCCTTCCTGCTTCTTCATCTTCTCCGACATCTGTCAAAACCAGCGATGAAACATCGATTCGTCAGCTCGAAATCAGCTGCAGGAGATTCTGCTCGAATTCTAGTGGTCTAGAAATCTACTTTCTTAGTCATCATATTAGGGGATTGCCCTGAACCAACTAAACCACTATTTGCAGGAGATTCTGTTAAATTGACCAAACCATTTCTAGAGCTTGGACTTCCAGTTTGTACATTGTTTATTAAGGTAACTGAAGGGGAGATTAATTTTTTCAGTCAATTATTGTTTTCTTTTAATCCACAGGATTATTATACTCCTCCCTGTCTCGCAACGTGGACCAATGAGAAACGGTTGACTGATTTAGTGACACGAACCAATAAAAAACAGCCATCTGGGAAGATCTCAGCCGTTGATTTCGCTACGAGACAAAAGAGCTGAGTAAATGATCTCAGCCGTTTCTTCGAGATGTACTTTAATCACTAATCGGACAATTAATATAATAATTAACGATCCTAAGTTACATCGAACGTTTTATTTCTAATAAAAGTAAGTTTTTCTTTAGAATAATTCTAGAATCCTTCTCCCTCTTTGTCTCGTTGTAAATTAAATAAATATGACGTCATAATTATAATCATGACTAGTAAACAAATTGAAAAATATTAACTCTGACAAATAAATAAAGAATATCTTTAATTTATTATTTAATTGTACATTCTTTAAATATATATTAATGTGTCAAATAATAATTTAAAAAATAAATAAATTAATCATTATTTAATATGATAATGTGCAAAATTGAAATAAGGAGGGTCTGATCAGTGATCGAGGTTTACTGCCCAGCTCATAAACTGATCAATCTAATTATTTAATATTATAATATATAGTGTTTTAAGATTATACTATGAGCGTCACACGTGCATAGACAAAGGTGCACGTGGTGGAACAATACAGTGACAGCTACATAGTTCTAAAAGTTATATATAATTTACGATAATCCACGTGGTGGATGCTGATTATTTTGATTATATTAATCCCCACCGTTGTTACTGTAGCCCGTACTTCAGCAATTCTTGTACTCAAAAGTCGAAATATCTCGTCTCAGGGCCTCATACTCCGGCCCAATAATTTGTGAGAGGTTAAATTACAGTGACTCAACGGTCGAGAGATATGAGACTTTTACTTGATATCTCAAGGAGCTATCTCAACATTGGGGGTAACAACTCTCACACTAAGACAACGCAGACGTCAAACTTAAGCTCTTGTACTTAATCTACTATCTCTGAGTCAACTGAACTATGCCGGCACGGGAAGTGGGTTGGGGTCCACTCTACCGCTACTACTCTTTATTTGAGTGAAGGCTATTTTAGTCATTTGCTTTTCACGATGAAATGCTTAGATGGGCCTAAGCTAAGCCCATTACATGAAACACTTGGAATTAAGAAAATACTTGTGCTTATATAAAAATACTTCTAATACTCATGTTTTACATTGCTAGTAGTAATTATGATGAGGCCTATTGTATTTTTATTTTTTTTTAAGTTTTAAAAATTAAATTGTTATAAAACTGTAACGATCTAAACGTATTTTTTACATTGCTAGTAGGGATGAACAACTCAAACCGACTTATTACGTCCGAACTCGACCTGCGGCGTTTGGATTGGGTCGGGTCAGTTGAAATATGTAATTAAAAACATTTTTTGTTTATTTTTTCAATGCGTTTGATTATATACATGGTTAGAAAATTGATTTCAGGTTTAAGATGAGTCAATCTCTGTTAATTAAAAATTTATGTTTGGAGTTCATTGTCATAAATAGGACTAAATCAAGACCCCGACATGAACATCTCGGACAAAGATTCTCGATGCATGAAACTAAGTATATGTTACATGCTTGCCTCGGTTTGGTTTTTTTATTTTAACGATTAACTTAGGTTATCTCGATGAATTAGATTTGTTTAGCTTCCACACATTTATTATCTATGCTTAGTCTCTCTTTATTTCAAAGCATCATTGCAGGTTAACTGTACGACAGGGTGATCAAAACTCAACCAAAATCTTAGAATTATCGATTTTAATCTGGTCTTAGTTCTAATTTTTTTAAAAAATTATGATTTATAGGCCGGTGCTGGTTTTTAAGAGTAAAAATCTGTAAAACGGCGGTTAAAAAGTTTGAAAATTGAGTAAAACTTGACTCTAACCCTAATAAAATCTTATATAAATCATGAAATTAATTATAAATTCGTTCAATTACTTAAAACTTTATTTAAATATAATAAAATTATATTTTAATTTTTTTAAATATAAAATAAAATTAAGTTAAAACAGAAATGAAATTACAACGGATTATAAATATTTAAAACAGTAATTTATATATATTAATCGGGCGCTTATGTATATTCTCCGGCAGCTTATGTATATTATGACGACCATCCTGACCCTGAAAAGGGCAAGAGCCCTGGATTGAACACCAAAACAAGATAAATTACCAACTTGACTATATAACCAGATCGGACGATCACTTTTTTATTACGCGTTGAAATAAAACAGCAAGATAAACAAGAGTAACCCGCCGTTGCGCCGGTGTTCTTCCCCTGTTTGCGGCGGCTCAGGCGGCGGCGAAATCCAGAGACTTCTTCCCGTCATGGGCATTTGCAAAGAAGTTCTTCATGTACTCCGCAAAGACAAACTCTCTGTATCGAGCCACTCCGTCTCTTTCCACCAACTCCGGCAACGGCCCGATCTTCTCGTCCCCTCTTGGTATTGTGAAGATCGGAACCGAAACACGAGCCTTTGTGCTCGTCGTTCGAACCCTATGTTCGGCGCTTTTGTACTTTCCGTTGCTCAAAATCTGGCCGCCGGAATCACAAAGTTTACATAAATTCCGACATGGTAATCTGCGTTAAATACTAACCTGTAAGGTATCGCCGACGTTGATGACGAGAGCGCCGGGAATAGGTGGAATCTCCACCCACTCCCCCTTCTTGCTGGCGCCGGCGCCGTCTTCCTCGACTTTCACGTACAACCCACCTATTCCGTCCTGCAACAGCACCGTTAAAGTCCCCATGTCGGAGTGCCGGCCGACGCCGACCGTGAGTTCCGGATCGGGACAAGTTGGGTAGAAATTCATGTTAACCATCTTCATTCCCATCAGAGCATCTATTTTCGACTCATCTACTTTCACTCCAAGCTTTTCCAGCAGAACTTCTAACAATTTTCTCACCATTTTCAGCGAGGATTTAAGGTACTCGAGAGCAACTTCCCTGAAAGAATTATGGCGATGAGCCTATTCAGAAAATAACTAACCATTATAGAGATGATTTACCGGCACTGCTCCGGCCAAAACTGTAGCGCCTCCTCGTCGCTTTTATACACCATACTGATATAGTCCTTCCACTCCAACGCCTTTTCCTTCTCCGGCACGAAGCTCGTACCGTAGCTTACGGCGGGGCTCGGGCTATGACCTTTCCGATAAACAGCCTTCTTCTCCGACGGCTGGGCGAAAAAGACGTGGGCTGCTTCTTTAAGAGACTCGAGCACCTCCACCGGCACGCCGTGGTTAATAACTTGGAGGAACCCAAGAGTCTCGGCGGCGGTGGCTATACTCTCGGCCGCTGCACGGTGGTCAGGCCCGTCGAGCTTCGAAAAATCGATCGGCGGCAGGTCGAGGACGGCCGCGTTTTTCTTCTGAATACGCTCCTCCGGCGGTTGAATATACCTGCCTGGTACCTGGGATAGGCCAGAATCGACCATTCCTTTGACTCCATTTCCATCTCGAACGACGAAGTCGAAAAGGGAGTCGCCGTCTTCAAAGCTTGGAGCCATTTCGGTGAGAAAAAAACAGTAAATCAGCAAGTGCAGAGAATGATCGGAAAAGGGTTGCTTAAATACCGGAAAAAGCGACTGAGTTCAGAGGATGAGAAGAAGGTCAAATGAAGATAAGTATTTTAATGGATGATTAATTTTTGCCGGAAAGGCGTGTATCGGCCATTTTTGGTAGGTAGAAATAGAATACCCCAATTCCCAATTGTGTTGTTTAGGGAATGCAATTGGAACTAGCAATGATTGTTGATCGGTCCGGTTTAATCATAAATCAAGATTGAAATTGTGTATCGTATTAATATAATATATAAATTATTAAATTATATTTTACTCACAAATTTAGACTTTTAAGATAACTAATAATTTATCCTGATATCAAAGCAAGAATTACCCAAAATCAAAAGAAAAAATTATAAAAAATTTACATTTAAAAATAAAAATAATGATTTTTCATGTAAGATAAATATTAAAATAATTATCAATATATATTATAATTAGAATTAACACTGTAAAATAGAGTGAAGTTATTTGATATGAATTATAACTTATTTTTTTAGTTTAAATTAGATTTTATTTACTTCTAAGTTGAGTTTTATTCAAATCTTGGTCTTTTTCTCTACCCACGATCTGCTTCAAGGTTACAACTTTAAAAATTAAAGATTGAAATCGAATCAAAATAATTGATTTCGGTCCGAGTGGTAGTCTCTGTCCGGTTTCCCCACTACGACCAGATTGCGTTAGGGCGGTCACCAATGAGAACCAAGGTTGTATCCTGGTATTTGGTCAACTCCATAGCTTATCTTTTGATTGGTGGACGGTGGACCCCACCAGCGTGCTTGTCGTCGTCCCACCTCTCCCTCCTTTTTCAAAATGATTTATTTATTTAATGATTTTTTTTATAATTCTTGAAAGAGAATTTGACCAATTTTATTTTAAAATAAAATCAAAATCGAAATTTACTGTTTTTAATTTGGAATTAGCTTTTATTTTATATTTAAAAAATATAAATATAATAATAATAATATATATTTTTATTATATTTAATTATGATTTTAAGTAATTTAACAGATTTATATCAGATTTTATTATGATTTAGTCGAGTTTTACTCGATTGTAGAACTTTTTTGATTCATGGTCTTGAATATGGTTTTACTATTTTTTACTCATAAAAACTAGCATATGCCCATAAATCATAATTTTTTAAAAATTAGAACTAAGACCAGATTAAAATTAGCAGTTTCGGTCTGGTTGACGATTCTGGCCTGATTTTGCTTACTCTTAGTCAAAAGTTTAACCTAACATTTTTTTAAATTCCGGTTCAAATTGGACGAAAAAACCGGTTAAAAATCGATCCAAACTTTTGACATCTTCTCAACGTAACACAACAGTTGATTAGAAGCGTTCGATTATTCTCTGGGCAGCATTGGTAAGATCCTCGTAAACATGGATATCGTATCCGACATCGACCGGAAAGTCCACGTTGAGGCAGCTCAGGTAACACAGGTGGATTGCTTCACTGATCCACAATTCCGCTTTGTCGTAGTTTCCCTTTTTCAGTTCCTCCTTTGCTTTAACCAGCTCCGTTAACTTTACCGACGAGTACGCTTTGGCGCAACGTTTGATCTTCTTTTCCGTTTCATTTGCTTTCCCGGTGGAAGCCAGCGCCGTGATGTTGGCCGCCAAGGTCCCGGCAAGATGGTCGAGGTTGTCGACGATGATTGTAGCGATTCCAACTCTGTCGGCGGCGGTGGATCGGGGATCGGATTCGACGTACTTCACGCAAACGGCCGGTACGTCGGCGTTTTGGCATTCTTCTCTGATCAAAGCCTTGTCTGCTCCGGCGAGAGCGACGAGGAGGAAGATAATCGCAAGAGAGGAAGAGGGTTTTGAAAAGGTTCGCGAATTCATTTTCAGAATCTGGATTTGAAAACTTTGATCGACGAAGAGATCGAAATGGGCTTCGGAATTAATAGGCAAACTCAATCGCAGCCACCAACCAATGAGCTTCACCTTGATCTCTCTGCAACTAATGGCGATCTGGAAGGCATCCATGTTCGAGGATTTCGAGGATCAGTTTCTTCAGTTTCGTCTCGAAGAATTTATCTTCATCGTCTGAATCTGGTCATTTATTCTGTTTCGAGGCATTCAAGCTTTACATGGTGTGAAGAGAAATCTTCGTCCGACTTCCGAGGCGAGCAGCCGCTGGCCTGTTGTTTTCCATTAACGGCGGTTTCAAGGTCACGGCCGTTGCATTGCACTGACATTTTGGTTCGGTCTGGTCCGGTTCATTCAAAATGGAACAGTATCTACGATTTTAAAATTTTGAAATTAGAACCAAAACAGTCAAATTCTAAGCAGGTTCCATATTTTGAAATAAATAAATTATTTTTTATTATATTTAAATTGAATTTAAAGCGATTGTGTCGGGTTTGAATTAGATTTTAAATTTATAGTGCCTTTAGTTTTATTTAATTTTGGGTAGTTCTATTTATTTTAAAGACTAGAACTAACAATGAATCAATGTGTTTTGAAGAATTAGAATCAAAATCATATTTAAAATCGACTGACGATTTTGGTTCAAATCTGCTTCACCTTGCGCTTATATATAATCTAACTCATCAAAGTCAGAACTCTTTTTGAGCCCAAATGAGCAAGAATATCATTAAGCCAACAAATAAAGTTCTTATAAACAAAAAACATTTTAATTTTTGGTAGTTAACATAGCACTTTTTATGGTATTTTAGGCTCTAACTACTCAGATGTCTCAGTTCGTCAAGTTGTCTCTGTCGGCATATCTAAAAATCAGCACCAATTTGAAAGGTTGACCTAAAATCAGCATCAGCTTGAAATATTGACCTAAAAGTCTTCGACATAAGATGAACGATACAATCATTACAATGTTAAAATTATGACAACTTTAATTGGCAATCGCTAAAATAATCTAAGTGGTTTGAGGAAAAAAAAATAGATGCATGTCTCGTACATAGGGGTGTGCAAATGATTAACGGGCCGGATATTTTAAAAAAAATACTCAGCTCATTCGGATATCGGGTATGAAGCAGTACTCGAAACCTGGACCTATCCGAAAAAATAGAAAAATACCTGGATCCGGGTATTTCTGGTAGGATCCAGGTATTTTTGGGTCTACCCAAAATTTAAATCTTTCTGAAATGTTGCTTACCTGGATCCGGGTATTTCAGGTATTCCGAGTAAGATCTGGGTATTTTTGGATTTTGATAAAAAAATAGAATCTGGGTTGGGCTGGGCAACGAGTATTAAACACCGGTATCAGGTATTTTTACAATACCTGGTACTCGGACTCCCTACCCGTTTACCCAAACCCAAAACTATATTTTTACCTGTTACCCTACCCATACCCGGTCCGAACCTTACGGTTTCGGGCCAGACCTTGAGGTCCGGTTCGGGTTGCCCACCCTACTCATACAACATGTTCTCGTACAAAAAGTTTTTGATGGAACCTCGTACAATGCGTGCTAGGGTTTAGATGATAGTTTGAGTTAAATTTCACAAATAAAATTATTCGAGTTTAGTCAACAATGCATCCATTGTCATATGAATTTGAATTTAATTAAAATCGATTAATTAACGTGTCCAACGTTGTTGAGTCTTGACAAGCAACATCTACTAATTCTCCAATTATTTAAATTTATCACACGATAAAAAATAGCTACTAAAATAAATGTCATGCATGCATAATAATGATTTGAAATTGCATTTTATTATATTTGGGGTGCCGACCACCAAGTTTGAATTGTGTTTATATTGTTTCGTTGATTTCTCACGTTACACCAAATTAGGCAAGGTTCGGTTCGGTCTACAAAAGAACCAAAAGGAACAAGTCCTAAGTGCTATACCGATCGTTGGTTTGGCTCAGTTTGGTTCATTTAAATTCTTTTTTATTAATTTCTAAAAACTTCGCAAATTTAGGGTTTGATCGGGTGGCCTAATGGTTAAGGCGCCTGCCTCCGGAGCTGGAGATTGAGGGTCCGAGTCACGAGGTGATCGTGTTTCGTAATTTTGATTTTTTGTTGGATGAAGCTTGTTTGTTTAGTCCGAGATAGTTTGTTCGGAGTTTTGGAGGGATGTCGTAGAATCTGGAATCTGGAATCTAGAGTTGTATTTATTATATTAATCACGAATCGACATATTAGCATTTAAAATAAAAATAAATAAATCTACCATTATTTTTTAAAAATTATAATTGTTTTTGAAGTTTCAATAATAAAAAATTGAACGTTTCTAAATAAACCCAGTATTTTGATAATAATATGCTACACAATTTAAGAGTATAATTACTAGATTTACTTTATTAGAATGAATTCATATTACTCACACTAATATATTAACCTATTTAATAAATAATATAAATAAATATTTTAATTTTAACACATTAAATATATTCTAACTTGATCCATCAGAACTCGACACGTCATCGTGTATAATAAAAATATATGCTAAGAAGATAAACATAACATTATTCATTGAAAAACACAAACCGATCATTCAGCCGGAGGGCGTATAATACCTGGTGGCTTGTTTGATTCCTCAATGTTTCCAAACAACCAAACATGGAAAAACACACAATGAACATATTTCTTTGTTTTTTAATTTTGTATTTTTTTTGTTGTCAATTTTCAAAACACAACCAGATCCGAACACGCATACCTATCATCGTAAGGCACTCAAACAATCCAACTGATCGTTTTGGATGACCCCGTTCTCATTCAAGTACTCGGCGAATTCATCGATTAGATACGGCCAAGCTCCTTCGGCGTCGTAATTTGATAACGTAGGGTCCACTGTCTGCGAATACTATTGAACATGATTAACCAAACTTCAATGAAACAACAATCTTTCTTTTTTCAATCTACTCTTACCCTAGCAAACTCCAGCAGCTGAGACCACGTGTCCCTTGAGATTGCTTTGTTGTGCCGAACCTTAATCACAAAAAAGGGTAACAAAAATTTAAAGCTTTCGAACATATTTCGGTGTTATCTATAATCTTTTCACAGATCATAGGTTAAGTCCTGATTCAACCCAAGGAAATTCTGTTGGCTTTTACAGCAATTGAATATTAAACATCACATTGCCACATTTCTATTACTTTTGAATACTAGAATGAAATTATGTTTGCAAAAAATAAGGTTACCTGCAGGAATTGACACCAGTGATCAACAAGGGGCCACTCCCTTTCAGCAAACAGTAATTGCCACATTCCTATTGCCGTGTCCAATGCCAGAGATTTCTGGCCCTAAAATGAAAAAAAAAACCTTATATTCTTATCACCATCGACTTCTGGTAAAAATCAATTCAAACCTTTTCTTTCGCCCATCCAAATGCAAAGATGTAGATTTCACGGAACTTATCTGCACAAAAAAAAAATCATTAATCGATTCATAAGGAAAATGATGAAATAATGACAATCTTCACCACGGCTAATACACCGAATCTCATTTTTCTAGTTTGCTTACTCAAAGAAAGATAAGATCATTTTAGCCAAAATGCAACCTAAAATGTGTAAGCAATGAAAGTTCCACTTACGTTCGTCTTTCAGCTCTGAGCGCATAAATGGTATCCTTTCCCTGAATTTCTCAAGGGAATCAATCCTACCATTATAAATTATGAACACCAAAACAAGGTTTTATCATTAAAACAGACTCCTGATCTAAAAAAAATCAAATTAAAGTACAAAATACATTACCCCAAGGATAGCAATCCACCTATAAACTCCTGCTTTGAAAATTCACACATAGTATTTGCCTTCATGTGCCATGAGACAACCAACTGCCGGAAGAACAAGAGAAGATAATTAAAATATATTAACTTGAGTGAAAATCTTTATAAGATGCTTAAAAGCTGGTTAACAGCTAAACCATTATAGTTTTCATTGTTTCTTTATACACATACCATGACTATGTCTTGAGGATCAACCTGTCAAAAATAAAAATAAAACAATTAAAAAATCGATAAAATCAGCATAAATATTTAGTGAAGGACAGCTAAACCCTTTACCTGAATATCACTGCAGAGGGTAGTGATTCCATCAGCCAGTATCATATCAATGTGAGGATCTGCCTAGCATAACAAACTTGTTATTGAGGGATATGAACTAATCAAATTTTTCACATTGCAAGCTGTATTTTTTTGTTATTTTTAAATTGAGACAAATGATTAATATAAAGAAAACTTGATAAAATTTATCTTTATTCATATAGCCCTTATACCATTTCATTACCATTTAAAGAGTACACTAAAGATGAAAAATCCAACCATAGAATGGGAAGCTTGCCTCTATATCTATTATAAAGCTCTTCCAAATATCTTGAATCAGTAAATGTTTTGATCTGAGGTTGACTGTAAAATGCATCGAATGCTCCTTCAAGATGCCAATCACTTGCTTTCAAAGCCTGAAGAGCCATTTTTTCACTGCATAATCAATAAAATGATTAACAAGTTTTCTCAAAACAAGACAAGAGAAGTAGCAAGTATACTGTCCGAGTCTCTAAATTATTTTTGATGAAGCCACATTCTCCACATGATTTTTTAATCCAATACAGTTTCTACCAATTTGTAATAAGTGCTGACACCCCTCAACATAATGGAATATTTTCAATGATTGCATTAGAATAAGCATTCAAAGCACATGAAGAAATACTTATGAACATCACCGTTATGAAGATTTCAGCAAGGGAAATTGTAAATTGACTGAAGTAAATTCCAAAGAAAGTTATCTCAGTACCTCGCTCCAGTTATAGTCATAAACTGCTGGAGTTTGTCACGCTGACCTCTGCCCAATTTGTGCTGTTGAGAAGATGAAATGAGAAGACGCACATCATAAATAAGCTCAGATGCAATGCACAAAAAGATTAAACTAAGATATAGCCATGTCAAAGAATTGAATCACTGAATAGAGTGTAAACTAAAAGGTCAGGCTTCAAATTACAAGCATCAATCGCCGAGATTGAAAATTATTCCAGAGACAGAGAAAAGAAAGAATCCAACTAATTACATCGAGAAGGTAGATATCTATAGCTCAACATTCATCAAGTTCGATAAATAATGCCAGATCAAATCGACTGAAAAAAAAAGCGAACGGGAAACGAACCATTTTCAAGGCAGACGATTGAAAGTGAAACACAGAGGAAAGAGGTGAAAACGAATCGAAAAGATAGCTCCAAAATCTGAAAATCGTCCTCAACGAGCAACTGGAGGGGGAAGAGAGACCGAGAGTTTAGGGTCTCTTCCTCTCCAAAAGCAAGGCCTCAAAGCGACTCAAAGCACAGAGAAAGGTGTTTATCTATCAGATTCCATGGATGGAAATTGGAACTGGCGAAATAGACTGCAGAAGGTGGACTACAGGCTTGAGGCCCGGGCCGAATTTTGAAGCAATTTGGACCTACCCAAGATCATATACACACTTCCCACATTTGGATTACCTATTTTTTATAATTTTTTATTATATTATCAAATATTCATTAGTTTAATTAAAATATAAATATATATATATATATACATGTTTCAAACGACAATGTTAAGGTTATTTTTTATTATGCATGTTAAAATGTAAAATATTTATTATTTAATTAAATTACAATCAACATATTAAAATATAAATAATTATATAATATATTTATTATATTGATAGATGTTTGACAGGTGAGTGTATAATAAGAAAAAAAATATAAATTTACATAATTATTTATTAGATTAATTACATCAATTGTTGTAATATCAATATATATACTAAAAATATAATTTTAAAATTACTTTCGGGTGAACACGCCCTTGTCAAATTTATACCTCTTTAAAGCTTTGAATGTAAAGGTCGAAACAAAGTTTCTTATTGTACAGAGAACGTTTTCTTTAAATAACAAGGTTTCTCTATTTGATCAGGATATTAATTTATCGATGTCGGAATTGAATATAAAAGATTTGATCGTATTTTTTTCGTATGTTATAGTTTATAGCATGTGTGTGACATCTTTGTACCAAAAGGCAAAATATCTCGTTCCCAGGGCCCCCATACCCCGGCTCGACAGTTTTTGAGGGGGTTAAATCACTGTGACTCAGCGGTCTAGAGATAAAAAACATTAACCTGATATCGCAAGGAGCCACCCCAACAATGGAGGTAACAACTCTCATACTAGGACAACGCAGACGTCGAACTTAGGCTTTTTGTACTAAATCTATCATCTCTGAGCTAACTGAGCTATGCTTGTACGGGCATGTGCATGACATCTTAATTTAGGTTATATACTACGTAGTGGTGGATGATTGGTGGAGAGCGCCAAAACCATTCAATGCCCAACATTATTCAACCTCTATCTATGCTGAAAAAGTCCAAGCAAATAGCATTTGAACATACAGAAAGACTTAATTGTAAGAGTTGACAAAATTAAATTAGAATTGTAAATTGGACTAAAATTATCAGTTTTGATCAAATTTTAATTTTAATTTCTAAAAAATTGTGATTTATAGGCTAGTTCTGGCATTCAAGAGTAAAAACCATGAAACTTAAATCTTGAGTAAGCAAAATTCTAGAATCGAGTAAAATCATAATCAAAACTTAATAAAATCTAATATAAATTTTAAAATTGGTTATAAAACCAGGTTGAAACTAGAATCGTTGGTTCCGATTCTGATTCCAAAAAATCTAGAATGTCTTTTGAATCATATTTTATTTCGAGATAAAACTGAAACAGATCGGCTCGTGCTCTTCCCTAATTAATCGGTCTAGTTACAAGAAATCAGAATCTCTTGGTTTTTATTTTTATTTTTTTGCAATTGTTTTAAAAAATAATAATAAATATCTCGATAAACAAAAGTTTCAACTTCGAAATTTGGATCATGCATTCAAGTGGGAGGGATTCCAAGCTTCAAAAAAAGAACAGAAAACAACAATGAACTGACAGTCCTGTAACGATCTGCGAGAAAGCGGAAGCTCGCGCAAGATGAGCATCAATGGCGGGTGACTGATCCAGAAAAAGCAGCGCATTATTGGTAGCCCGACAAGGAAAGAACACAGAAGCCCTCCATGTGCAGCAAACGAGGAAGACGAAGGCATCTTGGTCCCAGTTTCGCGTCATCTTCTTGACATGGAGATTGCCTTTGGCCTTATCCAATCCCCCATCTCAATTATTCATTCCCACATTATTCACAAAGTTGCAGATTCCCTCGGCGTCTCTCCCCCCTCCACCGCCGTCCTCACCGCCGCCGTTGTCTCCCTTTCTGCTTCCGGCGGCGTTGCCGATGCACGGCTGGACCAGCTTCGTCTTCATTTGCGTACCATTTTTTATCTTCTCTGGAGTTAATGTCGTCGGAGTGAAAATTAATGTATTGGTTTAATTTTTTTTCCTGTTCTTCGTTTTGGATGGCTGTGAAAAGCAATTTTACAGCGGTGAAAATTGTACTTGTTATATAGTAAATAGATTGAGTGATCAACTAAAAGTTACGAGACGTCTGAATTATGATTTGTGGGCATGTGTCTAGTTCTTGATTGTCTTGTATTATTAATTTTAGAAAGTGATTTACTAAATTTGAAGATTTGGGACCATAGTATGTTGATTCTTATAAGTAATTTATAACGTATGGAAACTAATATTATGATAAAAACAGACAATATTGTACTTGGAACACCACCAGATGTTACCAATGATATTAGAGTTTCATCCCAACCAGAAATGCATCGATGTATGAACCCTCAAATAAACGTATGAATGCTTTGGTGTAAAACAGATAACAATATACTAAAAACTCTCAAATACGTCGCATGTATCTCTTTTGAGGCTAATCACATAGTCACGAAAGTTAAAAACCACGAACAGTTTGGTCTAAACTTAGCAAACAACACAGAATCTAAAATTCGAAGACTGGACCCTGACCCAGCTGGGCTCCAGCAGAAAAGTGGTAGCCTTCCTTATCTATCCAGCCTTAATGAAAAGCCCTGCTTTGAAAACCATGCATGGACCATGGTCCATGAATTTGCCCGCACCAGTCCCCACTCCTTTAAGGCACCAGCTCAATGCATTTGCCCGACCCAAGTCTACGTCGTTGGTCTTGATCGTGGTCTGGTTAGCCACTAAAGCAGCTCCTCCAGACCTCCCTCGTGGCTCATAGCAATTTTAAAATTAATGTAGGAAAAGAGAGACACGAAACTGTGACCTTTTTTTTTTTTAATATTTATGTAATTTTGACGAAATTGATTTATTTATGTATTAAAAAAATTATAGTAAATCATATAATTTTTGAAAAAAATTTAAAAATATAAAGATTAATGTCTTTTATTGTTGTGAATGTGTGTTAAAAATTTCAAGTCATTTCGATAAGATTTGCTTAGTCAAATTAATTAAAAATAAATAAAATTTGGGTATTAATGCAAGTTGCGTCCGAGTGAGAGTTCGAGTGATGCAAGTTGCGTTCGAGTGAGACAAACTGCTTCTGTGTGAGACAAGTTGCGTCAAAGCTAGACAAGTTGCGTCAGAACGAGACAAGATTCGACCCTCACTCAGAGCATGAGACCGAAAAACCTAAAATTTATTTTTCAAAATCTCAGGCCCAAATAAATCTATTTACCCAAAATTGATGACCATTTTTGGTATTTTCTCGTAGTAAAATTGATCAACTTTAGATGTTAAATTGAATTTTCAAGAAAATACTATATTTTCAATTTTAAAATATAGTATTTAATTAGTTGTAATTAAGAGGAAATTAATATTTAATTAATTAAAAAAATTCAAGCTAGCTGTCCTTATCGATGCTTCCCTCTATAAAAGCAGCTTCAATCGCCCAATTTCTCTTCCATCGAGCTTGATTTCTTACAAACTCAGAAGCAGCGTCGAAGAAGCAAGGAATCCGATCGAAGAAATGTGCAGCTCCAAGCTAGCCAAGGTTACCGCCGGAATGCACATGGCCGTCCCTCTCGAAACCTCTCTCAAAGGTAGGGCTGTTCTTCAGCCTACTTGTAATCGGGTTCATTGCGCCCTAGAACGCCATACTTCACTCAAGAAACTGGCCTCCATTCCCGCCTCTCTGCCCGTGAATGTTTCCAGCGTTAAGGCCAAAGCTTCGTCAACCCCTCCGCTATCTCCGAAGTCGAAATCACCTCGACCTCCGGCTACAAAGCGGTCCAGCGAGGCTAACGGCCTCAATTCGAGTTCGGAAAAGGTTGTGATTCCGGGAGGAAACGGGAGGGGTAAGACTGTTGAGAGGAAGAAGTCTAAAAGCTTTAAAGCTAACGCTGTTGGAGAGGGTTATTCTGCTGGTGATGCGCCGTTGAGCTGTTACTCTTCTTCTTTAATCACTGACTCTCCGGGAAGGATTGCTGATGTGAGGAGGGAGCAGGTGGCTCTCCAGCAAGCGCAGAGAAAAATGAGGATTGCTCATTATGGCAGATCGAAATCTGCCAGGTTTGAAAAGGTCGTTCCATTTGATCTATCGTCTACCTTGACAAACAAGACGTTTGACGAGGAGAAGAGATGCAGCTTCATCACTGGAAATTCAGGTATACACGCAGCCATTTTCTGCAAATTCATGCTCCAAAAGACTGTTTTTCATATTTTTGTTTTGATCTTTTAATTCTCAGATCCCGTTTATATTGCCTACCATGATGAAGAATGGGGTGTCCCTGTCCACGATGACAAGTAAGTTTTTGGATTTTCTTGTACTCAACAAATAAGGCCAATTTTTCTGAGTATTGTAGAAGTTATTCATTCAATTCTAATTAACATCTATACTAGGATGTTATTTGAGCTGCTGGTTCTAAGTGCCGCACAGGTTGGTTCAGATTGGACTTCAATCTTAAAGAAACGCCATGATTTCCGGTGAACTTCCAATCTGGGATAATTTCCTATTTTTTGGCTAATCAATGTTTTGGGAGTAGTAAGCTTAGCCTTTTTCTCATATTGCAGGAGCGCCTTCTCAGAATTTGACGCAGAAACGGTGTCTAAATTCAGCGATAGCCAAATGTTGTCGATTAGTTCTGAGTACGGGATTGATATAAGCAGAGTTCGAGGAATCATCGACAATTCCAAAAGAATTCTCGAGGTAAACTTTGATGTAATCCCAATTCTTTATCAGTCAACACTTATTATTTCCTCGTTCTATGAAAAGTCCAAGTCAACGATTCAATCCAGTCTCTTAAATGGGAAGATGAATCTAATGAGTTTTTTTCCCTCGATCTGCATTTGTTGGAACAGATTAATAAGGAAACTGGATCATTCGACAAGTATATTTGGGGATTTGTGAACAACAAACCAATGTCGACACAGTACAAATCAGTGAACAAAATCCCGGTAAAGACATCAAAATCAGAGAGCATGAGCAAAGACATGGTCAGACGAGGATTTCGATTGGTCGGACCAACGGTTCTTCACTCATTCATGCAAGCCGCTGGCCTCACAAACAACCATTTAACAACTTGCCACAGGCACCTTCAATGCTCACTCATGGCTGTTCCTCCCTCTCCCCCATCATAGATCACAAGTAACTCTTCCAAGGCTGTTATCAAAGTTTTCATTGACACAAAAGGTAAGAAACAATACCCAAAACGTGAAAGACGATTTACAGAAAAAGATAAGACTATAGACTATGGATTATTGGAGTGAGAGAGAGAAAGAGAGACAGACATGGAGGAAGCAGCAATGGCATGTGTGGTGGGTGTCAGTTTTTGCTTTCTAAGCCATGTGACTCGACTTATTCTGCGCTTTTTCCTTACTTTGATGCCGCCATTAACAGCCTGTGCTCGTAGCTTGAGTTCTGCGCCTGCTCTGGCCCCATTGCCTGTACTCCTCACGGCCAAACAAGGTACTCATAACAGCATTTCAAGCTTGTATTTTCTCCATCTTTTGGTCTTTTTTTTTAAAGTCAGAAAGAACTCAGAGAGTGGCAATTATTGCCTCATTTAATGTCGTGTTGATTGGTTTTGGTTTTGGTTTTGGATCATGTAGTGCTTGGCATTGATAACACGTGTGCCGTGTCTATGCAGTGTGCTTCTAAATCAAGTTGAGTTAGATGTGTAATGTAAATGATATTTTAGGAATCTTTCCCACGTGATCGACCCCTTTTTCTTCCTCTTTCTTTTAACTTTTGATCATCATCGAAGGCATCTCAATCTCAACATCATTCCATAGTTTCATTAAAATTAAATAGATTTTGCTTTTCGTTCGAGTATCGTCCAAAGACTCGTGCCCACAACCCATTATTATGCTTGTTCATGTTCATTGTTTTTCATTTTAACGGTGGAGTATCGGACGATGCGCGAACTTACACAAGTAAATTTTACCCGATGAGTACTGCCTCAGGAGCGAGACTCGTGCAATAATGGCTAAGCGGAGTCCCATTATGCTTCGGTTATTGATTTCCAAATTTAAGGTTTGATTTGTTAAATTAGATAGATTACATCGCTTAAAATGATTTAAATTTTAACTCTATATTATATTACAGTTAACTATAGCACTTTCTTGAAATAAATAACAATTACAAGAGATGTGAATGCTTAATAATCTTTAAAATTGAGTTCACGTGTACTTTTTTGTCATATCTTTTTACCCTACATTTTTACATGTTGTCGCATAATTATATTAATTCCAATATATTTAATAAATAAAAATATAAATAATTATTTATTATTTTGAATTGATCTAATCATATAGTAATACTGTAATACGTCGATATATGACAAGATGTTATTTAAATTGATTTAATTATGCGACAAATATTAAAAAATGACAAAATTATAATCGTAGAATTATTCGACGTTAGAGAACGCTCTCTTATCAATTTTCATGCCCCATCGACGCCGGAAACTATGTTTCGGGGGAGAAAACACCGCTTTAGCACGACTTACCAGTTCATTTACGACAGGGAGTTCTCCGGCTGGGTGGTCGAGAAGGCTGACGCCTTTATACGTGGTCTCTACCGCGAGATCTAGACAATCAAAGCCAAAGCGGACGCTGCTTCCACCACCTTCAATTGGTAAGTTCTGTTTTTTCCTCTCTCTATAATTTTTCTTAGTGCGATTTTGTTCTGAGTTTTACCTTCTAATTTATTTTTTGGGTAAAAAAAATTTTTGGCATGAGTTTTCGAGAAATAGGTCAAATCGGACCTATGTTTCAGAAAATAAAATTTGGGCTCATCGGACGCAGAATTTCTTGCCTCATTCGTCCGAGTGAGGAACCATCGGACGAATGAGGCAATGTCTTCGGACGCAACATTCATTTTTTTTTTAATTTTTTGTTTTTAATTAATTTGACTAATTAAATCTTATCGAAATAGCTTGAAATTTATACCACACATTTACGACAATAAAAGACACTACTCTGCAAGTTTTTAAATTTTTTCGACAACGGTACGATTTAATATAATTTTTTTTTGTTAAAATTACATACAGTAATAAATTTTTTTGAAACTTCTATCACACACTTACAGCACTGTAAAACAATATTACACAATTTTTCATAAATTTTCAACAATGGTACGATTTACTATAATTTATTTAATACATAAACAAAACAAATTTGTTACAATTACGAACGTCAATAAAAAATTACGAAACTTTGTATAATATTGTCTTATACTGCTGTAAGTGTGTGATAGAAGTTTCAATAATTTTTATTACCGTATGTAATTTTAAATTTTTTTTATGTATTAAAAAAATTATAGTAAAATGTACAGTTATTAAAAAAATTTAAAAAATTACAGAGTAGTGTCTTTTATATTCGTAAATATGTGGTATAAATGTCAATCTATTTCGATAAGATTTGATTAGTCAAATTATTTAAAAATAATTTTTTTTAAAATTTTTTTTTAATGTTTCGTGTGAGTGAGGGAAGAAATCTTGCCATATTCATCTGAGTGAGGCAAAAAATCTTGCGTCCGATGAGTCTAAATTTTATTTTTCGAAAAATCAAGTCCGATTTAACTTATTTTATGAAAACTCAGGCCCAAAATTTATTTTTAGCCTTATTTTTTTGGTCTATGCAGGCAACTGCTACTATCGTGACACTATGTTTCAAGCTTTCAATGACTAGGTGCAAGGACCGGGTCCTATTCACGAGCTCTTACCACACTCGGAGGATTTCCGATCGTGCACGGGTGATAAAGTTTCAGACGGGTTTTGCTACAACAAGCGGTGGCACTTGGAAGTGGTCGGTTTAGTCCCTAGACTCCCTACGCTTGGCTGTGGCGTAGTCTGATGGGCCTGTGATGCGTAGTCTCGTTCGAGTATGTGCACATTAATCTGCTTATTTTAAGGGTAAAAAATTAAAGAATATTTAAATTTGAAAAAATAAGTTAATTTTTCTTTTTAATTTAAATAAAATAAAAAATCTATAAAATTAATTAGCGGGGCCGCAACTATTATTTGAATTTTTATTTTTCCCTATTTATTTTAATCATATATTAACTTACTTATATATATCACATTTTCTTGAACTAAAAAAATAAATACAAATTAATTAAAATAAAGATTATATTCATGTTTATATAAGAGCGGGGGCTTGGCGAATGAAGCTTGCTATTCTTAGTCATTTCCAGAGAAGCGGGCCGGGTCGGTAATTCATCTCAAACCCTCCGTGATAGAACGCTCTCAGTTTTGATTTTCATGCCCCATCTTCGCCGGAATCTCTGTTTCGGAGGAGGAAACACCGCCGCACCATGACTCACCTATTCATTTCCGACGAGGACTTCTCCCGCTGCTCCGGTGATGCCGCCGTGGTCGCGGACAAGGCTGACGCCTTTATTCGTGGTCTCTACGACGAGCTCGAGTCAGTTAAGGCCCAAGCCGACGCTGCTTCCATTACCGTTGAGCAGACCTGCGCTTTGCTTGAGCAGAAGTACGTTTCTCTTTCCGATGAGTTTTCCAAGCTTGAGTCCCATAGCGCTCAGCTTCAATCTTCTCTCGATAATCGCCTCTCCGATCTCGCCGAAGTTCAGTCTCAGAAGCACCAACTCAACCTTCAATTGGTATGTTTCGTTTCTTTCCTCTCTCTCTTTCTCTATGTGTTTCTTAGTGAGAGTTTGTTCTCGCGTTTTACTTTCTAATTTAATGTTTTTTTTTTGCATGGCTGGGGTGGATGAAAGATTGAGAAGGACGGGGAGATAGAAAGGCTGCATACAGAGTCATCTGAGATTCAAAGGACCAAAAGGGAGCTAATGGAATTGGTTGAGCTGAAGAACTTGGAGATAAGCGAAAAGAATAATACCATCAAGAGTTATTTGGATAAAATTGTACTTGTTTCTTCACTTTTTCCCTACCAAATTATTAGTTGCAATCCCCAAGTCTGATTTATTATTTACTGCATTTTCATTCTGTAGGTTAGCTTCTCTGAGTCTGCTGCTAAAAGGGAGGCTCGTTTAGGTGAGATTGAGTCAGAGTTGGTGCGTTCTCAAGCTACTTATGCTCGTATTGAGCAGGTTGGTAACATTTTTTTCCTTTCATAGAAGACAGAATGACTTTTCCAGTTTAGTCTCTCGAATTGTGAAGGGTTAAATGAGTACAAGAGATAAATTATCACAAGATAGGAAGAGTGAGTGAAAACAAAATTAATGGCATGAATAGACATGCGGTGAGAAATGGGAAAAGCACAGCAGATAATTTGTGCTGTATCTCATTCACTGGAAAATTATTAATATTTCTGGTCGGCTAAGTTTTTGTTCTTTAAAGAAGTAGTTGTGTTGTATTGAGGTCTTAATAGAACTTTCGTAGCTGAAGGGGATCCCGGATCACTTATTCTACTTGGTTCATAACTTGTCTTGTGCTATCACTGGAAATTTGAGAGTCCAACACGTAGGGATTGGTATGTAGAAAAGGAACTTCTCCATGGAAGTTTAAAATGAAGTATGTAGGGAGAAGCAACTTCTGTGGTGTCTATATTTATTTATTTTTGGTCTTGGTCATGATATTTGAGGATTATTTTTAAGAAGAATTAATCCAAATTGTGCCCATGTGAGTTTTTTTTCGCTTGGTATTCGTTTCTTTCTTTTAGTAAACAAAAGTTTAGACACATATTGAAAAAAATCACTAGATAGGGACAAAGTCGATCTCTCCCTAAAGCAAGAAAAAACATTAAGGGAGTTTGAATGTTTTTCCCATTTACAAGTATCCTGGGGAGCTGATATAGGTGATATTTGATATTTGACCAATCTGTAATGCTGGAGCATGTAATATTTATGTGGCCAAAAAATGGATGTTCTTGTCTTAAGTCTTGATATTAACTCTTTTTTTATATTCCTTGGTTGTCTTTTTTTTTCTGCCTCTGTGTAGTGTAGGAACTCATTTCATTATTTATTTGTTTTCAAATTCTTATTTTTTGTATGATATAATTTGAATGCTTGTTCTCATAGAAATTCTTGTTCTCCTTTACTTGCCTTCTTCTAATCAGTGCTAAAGATGTGATGTTTCCACTGTAATCAGGAAAAAGAACTCCTAGAGAGGCATAATGCTTGGCTTAATGATGAGTTAACGGCTAAAGTTGATAGTCTCATTGAGCTGAGAAGATCTCATTCTGATTTTGAAGCAGACATGTCTTCCAAGGTTTCAAATGTATGTTGACCAAATAGAAGATATTAGGTTTTTTATAAAAGAGATGCAATTACTTACACAATCCACAGTGCTAATTTGAGATGTTCTCGCCAATTCTCTTAGGTCCAGAGACAATTAGATGAATGCTCTAGCTCATTACAGTGGAATAAGGACAGAGTTAGGGAGTTGGAAATCCAGCTGACATCCTTGCAAGAGGTTCGACGTATAATTGACTATAATATGTCAAACATCGGGAATATGCTGCTTGTCGCATTTATTTTTACTTGAAATTAAAATGTTATATTAAGATCCTGAAAATATTAAATTTCTTTTTTTTTATCACTGCCTCTTAAAAGATAACATTGTTGTTTGTTACTTTGCAGGAATTATGCTCATCAAAAGATACTGCAGCAGTCAATGAAGAGCGACTTTCTGCTGAACTCTCAACAGTGAGTTTGTGATTGATTGTGTTGCGTTTTTAATTGCTCGACTGGTAGGTTTATATTTCGTTTCCAAAGAACTTTATTTTTCAAAATAAAACTGAGTGAACATTTAAAGAATTTACAAAATGAAACCACCAGAATTATTGATAGATGCATTTGGTTGATATTAAGGTTGATTAGTAATTTTTGGATTTATTTGGTATTGTACCTGACTAGAGGGGTATTGGGGCGAGGGTATTCTGTTGCGGATATTTAAGGGTTCAAAATTAATATTAGTGATATTATTTGAAAGGTAATTATGGTATTATAATTATTTTTACTTTTCTATAAATCAGAGTCATTAGGTTTTATTGAAACATCTTTTAAATATCAATATTGTCATGGAAACCTCTCTAGAGAGTATTATTTTCTCCGAGCGATAGCTCATGGCTGTCCAGAACTATTCACATTGGACAGTAGTGTATTTTTCTTTTATTTACTATTTTGTTCAAGATGAGCACATTCAGTGTTCATCAATTGTATTCTCTCCGAGCAGTAAGTGGTGGTTATCCAAAACGGATAACACTGGACCATTGAGTATTTTTCTATTATTTACTATTTTATTCAAGATGAGAACATTCGGTGCTCATCAGAATCAAGTCGATTGGGTGGGGTGAATTGAGAGAAAAATATTATATATTCATGATTAACTTAACCGTTGTTGATTTAAGTTCTGACATCTTCTCAAGTTGACTCAATGGCACGACTATGGCAATATAGTTTGATTGATTTTATTTTTCACGCAGACCACTCATGTACTTTTTTCTGAAAAAATAGATAATGTGAACAATAAAATTACAGTCAAACAGCTCCATTTTTTTTTATTGAAGTTCTTTTATGTGTCTGTCAACTGTGAAGGTAAATAAACTTGTTGAGCTTTATAAAGAAAGTTCTGATGAATGGTCCAGAAAGGCAGGTGGGCTAGAGGGGGTTGTTAAAGCCTTGGAGGTGAAGTTATTTATATTAATTTGACATTTGACTTTTATTTTTGCTGTGAACATGTCCTTCGGTTCATTACCTTTTTTATGCATCTCGGCAGATGCATTTGTCTCAAGTTGAAAGTGATTGCAAAGATAAGCTTGAAAAGGAAGAATCTCTAAGAAAGCAATTTGAAAAGGTAAGCTATTATATCTCCAAATAGACAGAATATCATTTCTTTCCCCTTGAGGTCCTTTATTATTTTCAAAAAAGGTCATCAGATTATTTTTCAGTCATGTTGATAAATTATAGAAATGGTTAGAGATATTTGTGAATAGTTAATAAAATTTCTAGATTTCTTGACTACTGCCATATTTGGCGAAGAAGAGGTGTGGGGGGCTTTAAACGAGATGAATGGGGGTGATCAGGCTTTGGCTCCTATGGTGTTATGAGTACTTCAACCTCATTCCATCCTTTGGGGGATTGGAATTGTAGCATTATTAATGCATTGAATTCCTTGATAATGCATTAATTGTCAGTTCCTTTAGAAATTTGGCGATGGGGATTTTAAAGTGTTGAGATGGTTTATATCCCCCCTTTTGCTCTCTTGAATTAGTTAAGTTTGGCTTTCCCATGAGACTTAGCTTTGAAGTTTTGATTGGTAATGAGCAACTTGCTTTTCTCATCTGGCCACATGTCTATTTTTAGTAGCTAATGACCGTGTATTAGGGGTAGACAAAATCGATCCAAACCAATAGACTAACACGAATTATAGTTTTTTGATCCGTTTCTAGTTGGTATTGGTTATGCATGGTTAGTTCTTTTTAAAATTTTAAAACTAAAATATATTGGTTTTGTTCTATTTTTCTAAGAATTAAAATGAACTATGTTTATTCTTAATTAAAATTGATGACTATTAATGCTGTGGATGATTTCGATACATGTGCTTTAAAATTTTATCATATTAAAATTAGTAATTACTATAATATTGTGAAAGTCCCAATTTTGAGTGGTGGTAAGATTAAATACTTGAAGATTTTTTATACAACTCTTCTTGAAGGGTTGTTTTGGGGGTTACCAGTGAATGTCAGATCTCATTGTTATTTATGCACTTCGTGCATCATTATACTACTACTTAGTGGCCAAAAAATAAAAAAGGGATGAATTTTCATTTTTCATTAAGCCACTTGATTCTCTTTTTAATCCATTGAACTAGAAGCAAAATTTGAACAATTGTTTTTTTTTTTTTTCCTCCTAGTTAGTTTAAAAGAATCTACAAATAATTTAGTTAAAGTTATAATTTTAGAAGAGATGGAATGTGACACAATAATAAAGTTCTATAATGTCTTTGATAGGGTAAGCTCGTGGTGTTTCTTTGGTTTTAAGGTCTTAATTGTATTCATGGGATTTTGAAGTATATAAATAGATTAAAATTTCTCAGTCCTCAAAAATTTAGATTATTAATAACTTATCATGATATAAAAATAAGAGATCTTGAATTCAAATACAAAATGATCTCATCCCAATATTTAGGACCAATGAAATGAATCTACACAATAGGGAGACTTTGTAGAAATGATTAAATTCTTCTTTACTGAAAATGTTAAAATTTTGATATTGTTGCTAATTTATCAAACTGAAAAAAAATTATTCAACATCCTTGATAAACAGCAATCTTAAGAGCAAACTGATATTACCTTTTATCCTTGTTAGTGGATTCTCCTTTAGTAAAAAAATATATTAGTGGTGTTACTAATGGTGTAGGTTGTTTCACATGTGATCATCATTATTTATTGAGATTTGGCATAATTTCTGCACTTTCATTTCTTGTAAATTGCACTCATGGGAACTCTAAATTTTTTCAACATAAGTTTATATGTTAAAAACTCTATTGACAGTGTATTGATTGCAGGAGGTTGAAAATTTGAAAAGGAAACTTGAGGAGTGTGAAGCAGAAATAGAATCTAGTCGGAAAGAAAATGAGCTGAATCTTCTTCCACTCAGTAGCTTTACTTCAGACAGGTAGAATTGTTTCTATTAATTTGATTTTTGTTTTAATATTTACGCTCTGTTGTTTCTTCTCCATTTTATTGTTATGCTCAATTTTTTTTTCTATTTCTATAATTGTTTTATGCTTGGCAGCTCATTTTGTCATCTTCTTACTGGAACGCTCCTGAATGTTGTTGTTAGTTGGCATGTTGTTAGATAAAAATTCTGAGTTTTTTATATCAGATGGAGTTTGATTTGTAGGTTACACACTGGTGTTGCAATTCATGTCCTTATTGTTGCATTTTTAATTTTACCAAAACCAATTGCAAGTCAGATGGTGTGTTGTTTCTGTATGGTTGATATTGGACTACATTTTTCAATGGTCTCGTCATTGTGCATTTATCTCCTATCTTATGGTGTACCGCGATATGTTCAATGATCAACTTTCCTAATTTTTTTTAGCTTTATGAGAAGGCTTCTCATTCCTTGGTATTTGTGACATCCCTAAGAAGATGCAGGTAGAAAAAAGTTTCAAATTTATTGAAGGATTCAAACACGAGTTTTCTTACTGCGATTTTCAATAGGGAGAAAAATAAGTTAATGATGAGATTAGTTATTTTTAGCGAATGTTTTGGGATATTTGGCTTTATTACAGTGCGATATTCTTCGAGGACTTAGCATCAATATTTGGGATAATATACTACTGTCAATGAACTTATAATTGTATCTTTTTCCCACATAATTTTTTAGTTAGTTCTATGTAATTGGTTAAAAATTAGTGGTTTTTCGTCTGCTGTTTTGAATAGGGTTTTTTTGACTCTTGTTATATTAATATATATTGTTTCTTATAAACATCAATATTTTTTTCGACGACTAAACATCAATATTTGGGATAATATTAATTTCACTGCTGTCAATGAACTTATAATTATATGTTTTTCCCATTTAATTTTTTAGTTAGTTCTATGTAATTGGTTAAAAATTATTATAAATTACTGGTTTTTAGTCTGCTGTTTTGACTAGGGTTTTTTCGACTCTTATAAAATATTAATATATATTGTTTCTTATAAAATAATGCATTCTAATGCAATTTGAAAGTCCATATATTTTTGTTTACAAGCATTTGAACTTGGATTTTAAAGATATTGTTAAATTTTTTATTGCTTGATATAGACTTGTAGTTCTAAGTAATTTAAAAGTCTACCATTTTAATATGTTTTTTGCAATTAGAAAGAAATTATTATGTAATAGAACTCAAGTGAGAATATGACTTACAGGACCCCGAAGGATAAAAGGAGATTTCATAGAAGAAACTTAAAAATATTACAAACTACCTAGCATATCAATAACTAAACCACCTCCTAAACCATTGACCCTTATTCTTCCCTTCTCCACTCCTACTTCCCTCTTTATAATTTCTACTACCCCCAAAAATCCTTCTGCACTGCAGGGAAACAAACCTACTCCCTTCCACAAAAGACCCCTAAGCCTGCTAACAAACTCTCTTTCTTCCTTACCACCATCATTTTGCCTCCTTTTGACTGTTAGGTACCTTATGGAACAATAATGGTTTTGCTCTTGCAAAGTGGGGTGTGATTCCAAAGGTCTTAGGAAGCATTCAGATGTTGTGGTCATAACCCAAGTGTAAATATATTGTAATTTTCCATTGTTTGGTTGAATTTCATATCATCTTTTTATGTATGCATTTTACATCAGTTTGTAAATTGTTTCTCATAAGAAATTATAAAATAAGGTTGAAATATAATATTCCTTAATATTTTAATGACAACTATTACGTCAGGTTTTTCTAATACTAGGTACTCCAAAATTAAGACTGCAAACAAATTCAACAATGATGTTACAATGTTTATTTCAGTTTGATTGTGTTCTTACATATTATATCTGCAGATTGATAAGTTCTCTTGAAACTGATGATGCAATCAATGACAATCGGATGCTTATCCCCAAGATACCATTGGGTGTTTCTGGAACAGCCTTTGCTGCTTCGCTTTTGCGCGATGGATGGAGTGTGAGCCCTTTTTTTGTTCTGCGTGGTTTATAATTTTCATAAGCAGAAGTAGATAGTCTTAGATTTTCTAGAAATACTGATTTGGAAAATTTCTTTCAGCTGGCTAAAATGTATGCCAAATATCAAGAGACCGCTGATTCACTTCGTCATGAGCAATTAGGCAGAAAGGAAACTGAAGCAGTTTTGCAAAGGGTCTTATGTTTTTATATTTTTAAAATTTTCATTATTATTTCTGAATTGGTTCTCATTTCGGTGGCATTGTTTTTATGCTATTGTGCCAATCACGAGAGTTCTTATATTCTGTCGGACATGTTATTGACAGGTCTTGTATGAACTAGAGGAGAAAGCAGAAGTCATTTTAGATGAAAGAGGTATAAAAATATTTTGACGATTCTGGACTGATAATCTTTTCAGGCCAAAGAGCCAACTTGGAATCATAGTAGTTTTGATCGTTGATTAGCAGTCCTATTTTTCCATTATTGTGAGATTTTCTATTGAATATCTCTATAATTAAAGGGAATTTTCTTTACGCAAGTTTTTTTTTGGGTCTTTCTCCCCCTCGTATTGCAAATATTTTCTTGCTATACATTTCATTTCTTATTGAAAGAAAAAAACTACTGTTGCCAAAGCTGAAACAGTTCTTTTGTTGTTGAGAGAAATGTGGAAGTAATGGCTGAGTACTGTATTTGTCTTTTACTTGTTTCAAGGTGGCTAATACTGGATTTTCTATATTTGCACATCTATTGAGTGTAATAGATTCTTAAATCAAGTCTTCTTTGATAGGTCATATCTCTTATTCTGATAGTATTTTTGAATGCAGCTGAACATGAGCGAATGGCTGAGGCATACTCCATGATAAATAGAAAATTGCTGAATTCTATATCTGAACAGGAAAGTTTGGAAAAAGCCATTCAAGAACTAAAGGTACAAAATTCATATTATTTAATTGTACCCATTTGTCATTTCTCAATGCAGATAAATTTCAGGCTGACGTTAGGAGGCACGAACGTGATTATTCCCTTGTTCAAAAAGAGAATATGGATCTTCAGAAACAGGTGTATAGAAAACTTAATTACCCCTTAGATAATTGATTAATTATTGTTGAAACTGCATTACGACACTTGTCCTCAAAATGAATTTGTTCTCTTTTGGAAGTAAGAATGTAATTCTCTTGACAACCCCCTTTAAGAGGGTTACGTCAATTGCGATTATCTTTTTGCCTCAAATTGTTCTAATTGATTGAATGTGCAACGAGGTGAACACTGGACAAATGTCCAAAAGTTCATAAGTTTCCATTGAACTCACGTTCTTCCCTTCAATTCAGAGTATAGCTACTTCTAGATTATTGTTATTTAAAATGTTCATGCTGTGAATATTCAAATGAACTAAAAGATACTGAGTGGCTGCATATAACTCTAAGCTCGTCAGCTCATGCATATCTTTCCATTCTAACATTAAACACTTCATCAATTTACTTGTCAAAACTAGATTGTAGGTTGATTAATTATACTGAAGTCATGGTGGATGTGTGTGTCTTTTGGAGAATGTGAGGTAAGTAAAAAACAAAATTCTAGAAGAAGCCCTTATTATTTCTCCTTTGATCTTGAGATTCTCTTTCAAAGCGTAGGGGTCCTGGCGTTGTTTCAGCTTTATTGGCTCAACTCCCATATCTTGTCCGTACCATAACTTAGACACGACTCAGCCAAATTTGCACACTGAAAATCTATAATCTGGAAATATTTTGACCATCTTTTTTTACACTAGGGCCAAAACCATGGATATGATAGACCTATAGAAAAGTGTCTTCTTTTAATACACATGCATATTAATCTTACAGACTGCTACTACATCAACAATGTCACTTCTCACAAAATTTTTGTTAATTAATTCATATCATGGCCTTGTAAAATTACCACGATGACCAATCGTGTTAAGATATTCTGATTAACTAGTTACTGCATGAACTATTTCATTTCGTTCAAACATTATATCATAACTTTGATAAATTAGCCATATAATTTCAAAAGTTGAATTATAAGATAGTGATCAACTTATTCTTTCATAATAGTCTCTATACGGTGTTACATTCAATGTATTTATTGGTTACTTTGATTGAATGACGTAGGTAACTGTCCTTTTGAAGGAGTGTCGTGACATTCAACTTCGATGCGGATCTCGTGTTTCTGAAAGTTTTGATAACGGGTCAAATATTGCTTCCTTTGAGATGAATGTAGACACTGATGCTGAAAAAGTTATATCAGAACGCTTGGTATGTTTGTGGTATTTCTTAATGGCAAAACTTTTATGGGAGCATTTTTTTCTTCCCTTGTCTTGATGGAAAAAATAGCTAATATCTGTTTTGAATGAAACACTTCTGTAGTTGACCTTCAAGGACATAAATGGATTAGTTGAGCAGAATGTTGAGCTTAGAAGCCTTGTTCGCAATCTTTCGAACCAGCTTGATAATAGAGAACTGGAGTTTAAGGTTGGTTTTTTATTTTTTTCTTACAAGCAAAAAATATTTGTAGCTAATAAATTAGGAGATTACAGGAGAAGTTGGAATTGGAGATCAAGATTCGTACTGAAGAAGCGGCATCAAAAGTTGCTGCTGTTTTACACAGAGCTCAAGAGCAAGGGATGATGATTGATTCCCTTCACTCTTCTGTTAGTCTTTCCAGCTGTATCTCGTATTTGGCATTACACTTCTATCCAGTTTGCTGCCACTAAATTAATATTCTAATGATGCAGAAACACGATTAGCATGTTACTTAATTCCGATTTGGTTTTTCAATTCTTTCTTACTTTTAGGTTGCTATGTACAAAAGGCTCTATGAAGATGCACAAACTCAAAATCTGACTCAGTCCAAACCTGCTGGAACATCTCCAGGTTAGACACAATTATTCATTAGATTGAATGGAATAAAGCAATAGTGGTAAAACATTGATTGACTCTGGTTCTCTCTATGTTGGTTTCTTTTTCTATTATAGTGATTTTTAAATGGTCTGATGTTATATTATCCGTTTTTCCCAATAATCATGCTAATTTGTTATGGTAAGTTTGCCACCTATGTTATCTGCTTGCTTTTCCCTATGAAGGTCCAAGAAAAAGTAATTTTCCAGGATTTGAGTTAACTGTTTTGAATTGCTAGGATTCTTGTTTTTGGGTAAAAATTAAGTATTTATTTGAATAAAGTGATGCTTGATTGGGCAGTGGGGGATCTACTTGAAATACAGGAGTTCGGCTTGATAAGTCGAAGATATATATGTTCATTGCACCAGTAACTAGTCCAAAATTGCAGTAATTTTCAATGTATGTTTAGTCAGTCGTCTGGTGGCAACACAACTGTAGGTGTTTTCAAAACAAAATGCTTTTAAGATCAGAAAATTTAGTTTTTTGAAGGGGCTTTGGGTGCTAAATTGTTTGGTTGGATTTTGATTCTTTTCTTGTTCTATCCCCGTCCTTGTCTTCCTTGCTTTTTAATTATGGCCATACATTATCTTAGTTCAAAATCTGATCTATGCATTGGATGCAAATTAAAAATTGACATGTCAATGTTTGATGAAAACTCTTTTTGGTGGTGGAAGCACTTTGTTCTCATAAGCTTCTAATGGAGTCTTAATGGAAACTCATGAGAAGCTATCTCAACAGGTCTCAGTATCATCATGCAGTCTTTGGACCTCCTAAAGAAATCAAGAGCCTTACTATTTTCACACGTCCTTTAAAGCTGCCCCCTATTCCTATCTCTTCAAAAAAAAAAAAATTACAAGCAAAGGAAATAAATAGCCTCTTCATCTTTTGTCAATCCGAACTCCTGCACACCTTGTGTGCATGTTACAACTATAACCCAAGCCTATAAGCCTGTATTATTTGAGTATTGACTATTTTTTATCTTAATTTGTTATTTTTTGCAATAGATTATATTTGTTTACATTTCTTAAATAACCATTATCTTCTTAAAAGTTTTCTTAGAAATTTAAATCATAAAACCACCATCCATTTAATTGGTTTTGTTGAATGTTAAAGAGAGGCTTATTTTACTCTTAATGAAATCATTCTTTTTTTTCTTTAAAATCATTCTCTGCTATTATTTTATTTTCCACTTTCGATTTAAAAAAACTTTGATTGCATCAGTTTGAATCGGACATAGGTTATGTTATTATATTAAAGTAACCTCCAGAGGGCTCGTAACTACATATCTCTATTGAGATAACCTTGCACATGATATAGTTCTTCATTACAGTGATAATTATCTACTGCCCCTTTAGCAATGGAGTTTTTCTTTTTTAATATGAAAACAACAGTCTCGTTAAATTTGTTGTTTTATTTCTCAAGACAGTTGTAGCTGTATATGACATTTGTTTGTATTTTATATGAAACAATGGTCATGTTTGATTTATTTATTTATTTTGTCAAACAGTTAAGCAATGTTTGTTAATATCTTGTAGAGTATGATCCATTATTTGAACTTCACGAATTGAACATTTCGATTGAGATTGGATTTTTATGTGGGTATAAATGTCTCCTTTATTTTATTTTGGAGATGCCTATAAGTTTATGCCTTTTGTTTTTTCCAGAGGTCGGAAGAACAAACATAAAGTTATTACTGGATAGCTCTCAGGTATTGCTTGTCATAGATATTAATTGGTAGTTTGGCTTTCTTGTTCTTTCGTTATTCTTGGGAGCCAACTCCACCAAATTTTATTAACATTAGGAGGCTAGTAGAGTTGCCCAAGAGCAAGCTGCAGAACGTGCGAGATGTCTGGAAGAAGATCTGGAAAAGTCTCGGTAAATTTATTTTCTTTTACCTTTTTCAAGGGAAATTGCAAATGCACTAGAACATGAATGTTGCTTAGCAAAAAATTTGGTTCGTAAATAGAATAAGAAATGAATATGACATTAGAAAATTCACTCTTAAATAAGACAACTTGTATTATCCGTTAAAAGTTTTTCAGAAGTCTATGTCAAATATTCGCAAATCTCTTTAAACAGAATTTAGTTTATAATTTTAAGTCCTTGACAATTCTTTTAGAAAGTAAAATAAATCTTTTTGAAAACTTAAATTTAAAAATATAAAACTAACAAAATTAAATACAAAATAAACTATAAAACAAAAAAAATATCGTGAATCTTAATTGATCAACGACTTAATGAGCTTATTTGAGCTACTTATCTTACGTCAATCTCTTCCACTTGAAAAAAAAAATTTGTCTTCAAGTATTGTAGTTGTGAAGAACTCCTATGATATCGAACATGAATTTGAATTCTACTTAAAATTTAAAGTTAATGAATATAATAATTTTTATTGTGAATATCGATGAAGATCACGCTAATATCTTCAAATTGCTCGCATTTGTCGTCTACTATATTTTCTTGTTAAAATAATTCATCGTATTTGCCAAAAATGCTAATTTTCCCAATCAACATCTCAACTGTCTTGTTCAACAAATTATTAGTATTTTTATTACCATAAGAGTTATTGGAGGCGAGATAAATTCGTCGCCAGTCAGTAATTTTCGCTGGTTGTTGGTGATGTTTTTATCTTCAATCGACCTATTATACGGTTGTTAGGTGGAAGCATTGGAATCACCTCCAACGTTTTCTAAATCGCATGATTCACTTGGACTCGTGTGAATCTTGATTGGTAGTGTGCAATGTGCAGATGCACTTCCATGTTCCACTCGTTCTTCATCATTTTCTGTTATTCTTCAATCACTTGGGGAAAAGGCGGGTCACAAATCGGCTTTGTTCATGCGAATATTCCTTCTCATTTGCCTAGCCTTAGGTCGAGAGAAGTCATATATAGCTATTGTTGGATTTCAGTGGTTGTGGTGGCCGTGGGTGAAATAGTGGTAATTCTAAAATTAGGAGTTTCTACCCTTATGAAATTAGGATTTCTTATCCACCAAATTTCATTTTTTGAATTTCATCCAAGTAATAAAAAAATATGATATTTGAGTTTGATTTTTTTGTTGCTTGATAGTCTTTGCAGTCAACATAAAAAAAATTCTATCAATTTTTATATTAATTTAATCAAACCTTCTATTGCGTTCTTCAAGTCGTCGATCATTGTTGTCGAATCTTCAATTGATGCTTTCAAATTGTTGTTCAGTTATTTCAATTTGCCGTTTGTCGTTGACTATTTGTTTTCCTCAAGCAATTTCATCAGCCATTAGATCGATGTCTTTGTTGTGATGCCAATTTTTTGCAGGAGAAGTTTTATTCGTGAAGAAACAAGCGATTAAAAAAACATGAGAGAATCTTCCTTAATATTAAGAAAATATATAATATTTTTCAAAAGCCTTTCAAATATTCACAAAATCCATTTTAATAGAGTTTAGTTTATGATTTTAAATACCTAATAAATTTTTAAAAAATAAAATAAATCTTCTCAAACACTTTTAAGAATTTAAAACTAACAAAATCAAATACGAAAAAAAAATATAAATAAAATATCTTAAATCTTCATTGATATACAAAACCTTTTACTAATTCACAAAATATTTGTTGAGTTCTTGCTATTTTTTTTCATTTATGGTTTCTTTTTTGTACTTGTCTGTTGGGGATGTCTTATCATATTTATTGGATCTTTCACTACAGGAGTGAAATATTTTCATTGCGATCTGAACGTGACAAATTAAATCTCGAGGCCAGTTTCGCTGGGGGAAAGCTTGAAAGTTTTGTAAAAGAATTTGAGCACCAGGTTACCATTTTAAGGAAAATAAGATGGGGTTACTCTTATTTTGTGTGATCTTATGGAATTTCTTGTTCATAATATCATCTTCATTGAAGTTACTAATTTTCTTCCACTTGATCTTGATTTGATATCTTAGAGAGCTGAAATGAGTGGCGTGTTAGCTAGGAATGTGGAGTTTTCACAGTTACTAGTTGACTATCAAAAAAAAGTGCGTGAAAGTTCTGAATCCTTGCATGCTGCTGAGGAGATTTCTAGGAAGTTGAGTATGGAGGTAAATGCCGTGCTGTAAATTCATGCTCAGCTGAATCTTATTTGATGACCCTAATTTTTATGGTTTAATCACCAGGTATCGATTTTAAAGCATGAAAAGGAAATGATGTCAAATGCTGAAAAGAGAGCCAGTGATGAAATACGTTCACTTTCAGAGAGAGTATACCGTCTACAGGTCTTCTTTATTTCGTGGTTTTGTTTCCCATATTATAATATATGGTTTTTTTCCCATAATACTATTGTCTGTGTACCATAACTACTATTTTGCACGTTTTAGCATTATATTTTGTCATGAAACAGGCTAATTTGGACACTATTCATGCAACCAAAGACATTCGTGAGGTCTCATTTTATTTGGATTCTATTTAATCTTGCAACATTTTTTGTATATTGTTTAGCTTCACATTGACTGCAGGAAGCAAGAGCTGCAGAAAGAAAAAAACAAGAAGAATATGTTAAACACCTTGAGGTTGGTTATAGTTTTGTTTTGAAGCCTTGTTCAATCAAATGGCTTGGAATTTGGTATTGAAGATTTTTTTCCATTTAAATCGAGGCTTATATTGAAGTTCACCATGGTGCTTTATTTCTCGATTATTTCTAACTAAAATATGTTTTACCTTTGTAATTATTAATTAAACTATACTCCTAAACATTTTTGGACTAATTTGCTCCTTGTAACTTCAGTTTCCATCACTCTTGGAAACCTCTTAGGTGTATAGTCTTGCCTGCACTGGTCTTTGCGTGTTGCATCCAAGTGGTTGTGATTTAACTTTTGACAAAGGGTCTTTATGAAATAATGATATCATTTATGAGTATCTGTTGCTAAAGACCAGTCTAGTTTCTTTATTCCAATTTAATTCTTTCGGAATTGAAAGGATGTTTTGATTTTAAGTTTTGCTTGTTCATTTCCTCTTATTTGGGATGAAGTTTTTGCTCTCCGTTGGTTTTCTCATTTCTAGCAAATAAATTGTATATGTTGTGATTTTAAATTGCATTTTTGCAGATTGAATGGGCTGATGCTAAGAAAGAGCTGCTAGATGAACGAGAAAATGTTCGTGCTCTTACACTTGAGCGGGAGAAAATGATGAAGAATGCCATGACAGAAGTTGAAAATATGGGTAAAGAACTAGCTAATGCTTTGCATGCTGTTGCAGCTGCTGAGGCTAGAGCTGCTGTTGCAGAGGTGGGTGTTTCGTTTCTTTTATTTCTTTGAAAAAATCAGTGTCGCTCTATACACACCTTTATATTTGCTCAGAAATCTCAATAGCTTATGTAGATCCAATGTTGTGTGATTATCCCTAGGATTTACTCTCTTCCTGCACATTTGGATTTGTATTTTTCAGGCTAGAAGGGCTGATCTTGAGGAAAAAAACAAATCCAATGTTCAGGTAGATGCCCTATCAGTCATTACTTCTATTATCTATGTTATTTTGTACATATCTTGAGTATATTGTTTTCAGTTCTCATCACTGTTTATGAGCTAGTTCTGACAGATATCTGGAGAAAGAATTAAAACGATCTATCATAGTGTTCAATTTCATATTGTCAACAAAATATAGAATTTGTTTCCGGATTACGGAATTCTTACGTTTTGTTCAGTTGTTAAATTACTTTGCTTAATGGCATAGGCTACCGAGGTGGATAGTGGGAATGAACCTTCTTCATTAAGTAAGGAGGTAAGGACTATCTGGTGTTTTGTCTGTCATTTGTTGAAGCTGATATAAATTAAATTCTTACCTCCATTGTAGTATTAAAGGTTAGCAGCATGAACATGTCACCTTCCCGAAAAGTTTTGGTGAATTTTTTCAATGCTTTATCTTGTTCAAACAATATTCCCACAAATTGGATAGCGTTCCTCAATTTACCATTATGTCATTGTCAAATATTAGAGATTTCCTTTCATAGGGCAATGATGATGAAAGGAAATATCATTTTCCTAAAATTTCTTGTCGACCTGGTTTCCGCGTGAGGAATATTTCATTATGAGGGAGAGGGTATACTTGATAATTTCATCTGTATACTGATCTATTTGAACTATTTTTAATCTCTCATAATTATTTTATCCATCAATAAAATTAGAGCATGCATATGACATTACTCATTTATTATCTTATATAAAAGAATAAATAAGGTAGTATGGTGGCTTCCTTTTGTTGGGTTTTTTGTCTTTCCAAGCATTCCAGCTGATTTAAAGGATGTTTTGGTGGTTCTGTCCGTTATCTATTTTTACTGTATTCTTTACAAACTTATTATTTTATCCTATATAAGGGTAGTTTTACAAGCTTATTTAGGTTGGTCAAAGTTACTTTTTACGTAATTATTTGGTCTAAATATTATTGTTACTGCACTTCTTGTTATCTACCCTGTATCTGTAAACTCATCTGTTTTTTATGTTTATTTTGTTTTAGAATGGTATGGGATTTCATATCGCTAAAGAAAACATCGACAAATTCAAAGAAGAAGCACGAGCTAATAAGGACCATATGCTTCAGGTATTTGCATTTTTTAAAAAGTGATTAGAGTTATGATGTCAAATGACCTAAACGTGCATTGTTCACTCTGTCGTAAAAAAGTCATTGCCCAAGTACATGAAGGCGCATATTAAATTGATTTAGATTTACTTTGCCAATGGCTAAACTTGTTCTTCATTTGCAGTATAAAAACATTGCTCAAGTAAATGAAGATGCCTTGAAACACTTAGAAATTGCTCATGAGAAATTCAAGATTGAGGTACATTGCTCTGAATTAAAATAAAATTTGATTGTTGAATCTTTTACCTATGATAGTACTTTTATAGGCTGATAAGCTCAGAACATCCCTCGAAGGTGACCTCCTATCACTTAGATCAAGGGTTTCTGATCTTGAAAATGAATTAATATTAAAATCAAAAGAATTGGCTTCTGCTGCTGCTGAGAAAGAGGAGGCCCTCACATCTTCTTTGACTGAACTTACCAGCCTGAAAGAAGAAATTGCAATGAAAATGTGCGTTTTATTTTAAGTTGCAGAATGTACTTTTTGTTGAAATGAAATTTCATTGTTCTAATTGTAGTCTTGATTTTTGTATCTGCATCTAGTTCTCAAAACATCACATATGAAATTCAGACTTCTGCTTTGAGAGAAGAGTTAGAAAGAGAGCATAAAAAATGGCGTGATGCTCAAACCAACTACGAAAGACAGGTAGGCAGTTATTGAACTCATTAAGGATATTCGAAGTAAGATAAAATGTCCACGTGGTAATAACTATTATTGTGTACTCTTTTACTTTTTTATGATCTTTGATTTATTACATCATTTTCATCTTTAAATTAGGCACATTAACTTCGTTTTGTCATTAGTTTGCCTGCATTATAATCATTGTGTCGAGAGAGAAAGAGCGAGCATTGGGTTTACCTGAAAATTTACTGTAATTTGTTTTATTCACTTAACAACACATCCCTATAAAATTCACATTGTTCATTACAACTGAATTACTCACGGGAAGGCTGTTAGGAATCATGTTCTTGGATGAATAGATAAATCTCCTTATAAGTATGCTATGATATCTTCTGTTACAAGTATATGGGATAATGTAAATTTCCGATGATACCTAGCTAAGATTCTTAAAGATAAAACATTTAATGTTGTTCTGATTAGGTTGGTTTCTCTTAATAGGTTATTCTTCAGTCTGAGACAATTCAGGAATTGACAAAAACCTCGCAAGCATTGGCCAAACTTCAAAAAGAAACTGCAGAGCTTCGGAGATCAGCAGATATTCTCGAAAGTGAAAATGTGATTCTCTCTCGTCTCGTCTGCTGCTTAGAAATTTTCAAAGTTGTTTTTGGGCAGCATATGCGACTGCATGCATGTTGCTTCTTAAAACATGATCATGGGTGCTGTTGACACCTTAATGTATGAAAATGAATACCCAGAGTTAACGGTGTTAACTTATTTTAGCTATTGCTCTTCCTTTACTGACCCTACACTCTCCCTTATTAAAAGAATTTACCATGAAATGGGTTTACAAAATTTGTTTGTAAGTTCTGATTCTCGTTTTACATTACTTTTAGGTCTTATATTCCTTCTCTTTATTTTACAGAAAGAGCTAAAAGCCAAATGGTTCACAGAGAAGGCAGTGCTAGAGGAATCGAAGAGGGATGCTGGGAAAAAATATAATGATCTTAATGAACAGGTTAGATCATCATCAGCTCCTAGCTTAAACAGAGTGTTGTGGAGGGAAATGGATAATTTTTAATGTAAGGAAGTTTTTTTTTCATAATCAAAATAGGAAAAGTAAAATAACACAGTAGCAATAATTCTTCAAAAAACTGAATCAAATGTCAAAAAGTCTTATTTGCTCTCCAGTGCAATGATGTTTGTTTTGGGCTTGAGTCGGTGAGTTTATAGGCAAAAATGCATTATACTAAGTAAAGAGGTGAACTCTACCAATGATGAGTATAATTTTTATCCTTTAAGCGATGTGAGATTATAACACTTTATTGGTTTGAGATGAGCTCTCACAATTTATTAAGTCGTCGTTAACTTCACATGGCGAGTCATCACAAACTCTACATATAAAGTCTACTATCCATCACATTTCCTTCAAATAGAGATCAAGTTAGGATTTAACATAATTTTATTTTTGTAAGAATTAATACAAATAATTTCAAATGTGATAATAAAAGATGAATTAAAATATTGCTGACTTATGGTCTAGAGTCACTGTCGTGTACTACATCAACTTTGTTGAACTATTCCACATGATATGAAAATTCTTTATATTGTTTTCAAAACTGGATTAGTGTGCAAGTTTAATCAGTGAAGGAATTGTCAGTGTCTTATTTTCTTGGGAAATTGCTTACAATTTTTTTCTCTCAACTCCATAATACTGCTCCTCTGGTACCTTTTTATAATTCTGTGTTCTCATTTGAGATGTTTGAGTGATCATCAGAACAAAATTTTGCATGCTCGACTGGAGGCTTTGCACATACAATTTGCTGAGAAAGAACGAAATTCTGCTGGAATGCCCCACACAAGCACTACTTCAGATCAGTCCGGGGAAGCTGGTTTACAAAATGTGATTAGTTATCTCAGAAGAACAAAGGAAATTGTAATGTTCCTACACCATTGCCTTTATTTTCCTTTTAATTATTTGTTGGCAACTATTAAAGAGAATCTTTTATTTTTCCTATACCATTGCCTTGCCTTTTGATTTTAGACCTTATTCTAATGCAACAGGCGGAAACAGAGATCACTTTGCTAAAACAGGAAAAATTGCGATTGCAATCACAAGTAGGTTTCTCTCTCTCTCTCTAACAGTCCCACACAAGCTCAGCAATCACAAAGGGGTGCACAACTTATATTTGTCTAGTTATCCACATGAATTTTATTTGGATGGAGAAATGTTTGACATTGATTGGAAAAGAAGAATAGAGCCCTGCATAGGCACCTATTCTATTCATATTTTCTTGCATCTGTTATCCATGTACTGATGTGTGGAGTGTGTTTTCTCTCAATGCTGTTATTATGCTTTTTTTCAAATTCTTTTTGCGTCTTAGTTTGAAGTACTGGAACTGCCACTGCATGTATCTTGGTGGTTAAGTTTTAATTAATGTACAGTGTTTATTGTACTCATCATGCAGCTTGAAAGTGCTCTTAAAGCTTTGGAAACTGCACAAACTTCACTTCATGCTGAGCGTGCTACTTCAAGTGCCCGAGTATTCACGGAGGAGGAAATCAAATCCTTACAACTGCAGGTTCTATCATCTCTATTATGGTCTCTTTTTTAAGCTGAAAGGAGAGACTATAGTTTGACTAGCGATGATACTGTATCCAATGAATTAAAACCTGAAAATTTGATAGTAAAGAAGCACCTCACAACTTTTAAAAGTAGAGTTCCGTTCTCGTACAAAAAAAATCCCACTGTCAAAGCTTTCGAAGTTAACAAAATCTGCTGTATTTAGAAAGTTGTAACATCTACAAAATTTTAATTTTAGTTTTCAAATATGAGTGTTTTATGCAAATTGTGTATGTCTTCTTATTTTTATTCTTTTTCTATTCTAATACCCATTTGATTTTTTATGAATGCTTTTTTGTTAATTATCCATCTATTCTCCATTCTAGTGATCTATTAGTGAATATTTGTCATTTGGCTGCTTGAAAATCTTTGTAAAATATTTTACAGATCAGAGAGATGAATTTACTTCGTGAGAGCAATTTACAACTTCGTGAAGAAAACAAGCATAATTTTGAGGAATGCCAGGTTTGTTGGCTAGAGGAACTTTATTCATTTGATTCTTTAAGTTGAAATGATATTAGTTTCAATCTTTCATCATTATTTTGATTTAGAAATTGCAAGAAGTTACTCAGAAAGCTAGAGCTGAGGTCGAGAATCTTCAGACATTAGTGAAAGAAAAACAGGTGGAGATTGAATCCTTGAAGAAGATAGTTGAAACACAGAAGACAGAGAGATATCACCTCGAAAACAGAGTGTCAGAGGTATTGCATCATATAACGTGCTATGCAAAATGGCTTAGATAAATTTTCTCACAAATTTTCATGTAGTTACTTGATCGTACAAATGATGTGGACTTGGAAGACTATAATCAATTAAAGAAAGTTGTTCAACAAATGAAGGTAACACTAATTTATCCTTTTTCTCGCAACTTCTCTGTAATGTGTTGTTTAGAAATAACAAGAATTTTAACTTCCTTAAGCAAATGCAGAACATATATGTATTTATATTAAGCTTAAATTTTATAGCCTCGGAAGCATGCTGGGAATACCAATTGTATTTTCCTATTGGACAATCGTTGCAAATTTTGAGTATCAAGAGATTGGAATTATGGGAAATGGAGCTTTTCTTTTCATATTGCTTCTTTGGAATGTTTTACTATTTAAGTACTTGACCTTTATATTACTCGTTATATGTATTAATTGCTAGGCATTTTCAATTGTTTCAATCATTGTTGGTCATATCTGATGTAAGGAACTTATCAAATTCTATAATGTTATTCTTTTCTTTACTAAAATTTTTTTTATCCTTTCTCTTTTGTAGATATCACAATTGTCGATGAGTTTTTTCTTAATTAATATGTTTCTTAGTAAACGAAGCCAATGGTTATCTTTTCTAGCAAAATTAAATACTGCAAAAGAATTTCTTGTCCGTCCTGGTTTGTGGATTTCCACTGGCAATGCAAAAGTTGTTTCAAATGAAAGAAAGACATTGGCATGAATTCAACATACCTGGAATAAATTCTGCCTTGTCATTATTTCCATCTGCATAAATTTTTTCTCTTTTACATTCCTACTAGGATAATTTGAACGAAAAAGAAGTTCAATCAGAAGAACTTCAAAAGCGTGTATCGGAGGGGCTGGGAGCAATATCCCAATTAGAGGAAGAGCTTTCAAAGTGTAGGGTTGAGCTAAATGAGAGGGAAAGAAGGTTGGATGATATTATAAAAATTGAGGTGTGTTACTGAGATAGTGATAGTCAATTATTTTATCACTAAATTGAATGACAGTGCCTTGTATTTCATGTATATGTTTTTTTTTTCTGCAGACTACTCTAAGGCTGGACATAGAGAAGCAGAAAAGGGTTATAGCGCAGTACAAGGTCATTTGACTATTCATATCATTCTCAAATTTAAATTGAACTTATTTTATTGCCTGTGTTGTACCGAAGGAATACCATTAACTGTATATTTTTTGTATGTTATTGTTGCTGTCTGATAGAATGACTTTCTTAGCATTGTTGATGATCATGTAGAGGAAGTTTGAAGTCGTTTCCAAGGAAAAGGAAGAACTGGGCGCAGAGAACCAAGCTCTTTCTAAGCAGATGGAGGATATCAAACAAGGTCGTTCACTGCTTTTTTTTTCGTATGTGAAGTTGGGATTTACGTTAGATGTGTTTTTATGATGTAAAACCTACCTTAACAGGGAAAAAACCTGGTACGGATACTGCAGGTGAGCAGGCCATGGAGGAGAAGGACACAAGAATTCAGGTTTGACTAACTAGTATTATGATACGAATAATAAACACAATAATAATATTTAATAAAACATAGAAATATATAACATTTGCCTTTTACATTTTTCCTTCTCTTCCTATATTTCTATATTATTATATTTATAAGCTATATGTATTAACCTCCCTCAACTTGCACAAACTTTTAATGACTACACGCATTACATAATTACCAACATGCCCTTATGTTTATTTCCTAACATATTACTCAAAACTATGTAGTCGGTTCTCATTTCCCTTATTGAACAGATTCTAGAAAAGCATATGGAGAGGATAAGGGAGGAACTAAAGAAGGAAAAGGGAGACAGTCAAGCAGAGAAAAACTTGCGATTGAATATTGAGAAGGCAATATTTTTTAAAAATACTATAAATATTTATTTAATTGTTTGCTTGGTTATTTGTTTTTATAATTTAACTGACTCTGTAGTATAGAAGTATTTAAAAAAAATTCATCATAGTCTTCATTTATTAGACATCGGTTACCAAGTTCCCGATTCATCCCTAGTGTGGACATGACTATGAAAAATGTTGATAAACCTTTTCTCATAGCATTTGATAAGATATTTTACTCGTGAATGCAATTTAAGTGTCCTTATTCCTAATTAAGTGAATCAAAAATTTTATCTTTCTTGATGTCGTGGTGAGGATCAGAGTATGCAAACAAACAAACAAATATTATGAATTATGTGCATGAATTATCCCCAAAATTTTTGGGCAATATAATATATGGGGTTTATCAATTTTTAAACTATTGTTTGCTCATACCACAAATCATGCATGTACATAATGGGCCACACCATTATGCGAGTCATTCTTTACATATTTATGTGGTCAAATAGTTTTTGGAACTTATCTTTTTATTTTTACAACACGACTCTGGCTGGCAAGTTATGGTTCTGGCCAGGAGTCCAGCCACTATGGGAATATGTTGTTTTGCTTCTAATTTTATTTTACTTAATTCCACTTTCGAATTCTGGTATTTTCATTTAGTTGCTGACTGTCAGTTGTGAATTTTTGTTTTGACTTCGTGTGTCTTCTTATGTTTACTATAGGATCAGACGAAGCTCATAAATGAACTAGAAAAGAACAAACGAGCCTTGAAGCAACTCTTTGACGAATTTGAAAAACTGAAGCTTTCAAAATCCAATCTTCCGGAGGTAATATTGTACTTTATTCCTTTTTTGAGATAATATTGGACAGGATTCGATATCCAGTCTTCTGTTTTTTAAAATTAAAATAACTAGATCAAACTGCATCTTGAGTGAAGAGGAATATTCAGAAATAAGTTACTTCAGCTTATTTTCAACTTGAGATTGAAACATTTTGGCTTAATGATGATTTTAACATATTTTAAACTTTGTTGATTCTCTTACTTCCCATTACTTGCACTAATTTGTTCAGTTTCCATTATAATGTGCTGGTAAAAAATACTAATAATTATGTAATAAAATTATTTATGTGGAAAGTACTAATAACAATGATATGTTATTTATTTATCCGCAATTCAAAATTTTGTAGAATTTCTAAACTTTTGATCATATCCATATAAAAAATATTATTTAGAGCTTACTAACATTGCTTCTCTGCGGAAAATTGATTTCTGGGTTGGCTGCTTGTAGTTTAGTAATTCTGGAACGAAAGTTTTTTTTTTCGTGATCGAAACAAAAAAATTAGAGTCACATCAAAGAATTCATTCCTAAAATGAAAAAAATTTGTAACCTGTCAAAAGTATTTTTTAAAAGTCTGTTTAAATCCCTTTGAATAGAGTTTGATTTGGATTTAAATTCCGAACAAATCTCTTAGAAAATAAAATAATTTTTTAAACTAATAAATAAATTACTAATGGACGATTGATTTTGGGTGCTATTGAGCTTGATTGTCTTGCATCAAATTTGGAGCTGGTAGACAATTGTTTTGCTGAACAATCACTGCAGCTGATGCAATGAAGCATACCAGTCTTGCTCTTTCATTTGTGATATCCTTTTTGGATGTTATTTATTTTTAAAGACTGTCCATAATTCAGATAAGATGTTTTATATCTTATGACACGAACCTCTGTTCATTCAAGAGGAAGCCTTGAGCCTCAACAATCAGTCGTTTCTGTCTCTCCTTGTTTCTGCTGAAATAATTGAATTCTGTTTTTCATGAATTTAACTCAAAAGGCTCTTGAAAAAGGCTTTTGAGTTTGTACATCGAACTCTTTGCTTTATGATAGGCTTCCTACTAGATTGACTTCAGCCACAAGAGGCCATCATTGGTATGACTTCTAATAACTAATAAGGGGCAGGAGAGAGATGAAGGTTTTTTTTTTTTAAATCTGGTTGTGGGAACATTCCTTGGAGAGCCTGCGGAGCTCTGTAAGAGTGTCATCTATCGTGTGATTTTCATTGTTTTCCTTCGAATGAGTTATATTGACACTACTTTAAAGAGTTATATTGTACGCCTATTAATAATGATTTTCATCAGGATGCATCATTGGTCCAGCTTCTCTCAGGGACTCCCTTGGATGATCCTGCTTTATCTTATCTTTCAACTCTCGAAAGTCTTGAAAAGGCTGCACAGGCAATCCTTTCCAGTGAACTTGAAGATCATCAAGCTTCTCCAGAGCCTTCGTTGATTGCTGACAGTTCGGTATCAACAATCGCAGGTCCGGATCTATTTTTCTATTTTTTTTCAAGGGTAAATGCAACGATACTTTGAACTTTAAAAATCGTCAATGAACATCTTAAATTTCACGAGGTCGATAGTCCGTCAATTTAGGTATTTATTTTTTATCAATTTGATTAATTTTAACGACTTGTTAATAAAAGAAGAAGATATAATTATAAATTTATATTTTTATTAAATCATTTAACGTTATAAAAAAAGAATTTTTTTGTATATAATCTTTTCAACTTTTTATTATCATTTATTAATTAAATATGTTAATTAAATGAATAATTAAAATTATTAAAAATCTGACAATATGGTGTTCATTATAATTATAATAAAGTTTAAAATGTTTATTGATAATTTTAAAATTCAAGTTATCCGTTGCAACTTATTCATCTTTTTTTTAATTGGTTACGGCATAACAACTGTCTATTCTATCCCCTGTTTTTTATACTTTTCAATATATTGCATTTAGGTTCAACAGTTCAAACTCAGAATCCTGGAATTGCACCTTCTGTGGATCCTGGGATAAACATACCTGGAAAAGCCACAGAAGAAATTGAGAAGAAATCTTGGATCAAGACAAACATCGAAACCCGAAAAATACCAAGGAAGTTACTCCGGCCCCAACTGGCCAAACCTGATGAGCCACAGGTGGATGTGGAAATGGCTGAAATCGAACCTCCAAACATAAGTGGAAAGTCCACATCGACGGTTCCTAGATTTACGCGCAAACGATTAGCTGCATCAAGTTCGGAAGTAAATGAACACACCCTTCAAGGACTCCCTAGCGCCGAAGTTACACAAATGTTGAAGAGATCTAAAGGTTCAGATTTCGCACCCGAGGTTGCTGAAGGTCATCAATCAGCCGTCCCTCTTGAAAGCCTTGAAACTCAGCTAGCTTGTGAAGAAGTTTCGGATATATGCGAGATTTCTCAGGCCTTAACCGAGGAAGCTCATGAATCCGAGCGAGAAGTGGTCGAAATGGCTAGGGAGAAGCTCGATGCACCAAAAGAAGAACAATCAGACAAAAATCAACTGGAGGATCAAACTTTAAGGAAAAATGATGAAGAGAATTTGGGTAGTGGAGGGGGAATAGAGGTGAAAACCGATGACACGAATAAAGATCAGGCAGAGATAGAAAGCGGTCAATTGGTGGTCGAAAGCGAAAGCGAAAGAGAAGAGGGAGAATTATTGCCGGATGCAGTCGAGCAAGAGATTATCGAACATTTGATGGAGATTACTGAAGGAGGAGATCCCCTATCTGAGAGAGTTAAGGCTGATAATGAGTCTCTAAATGCAACACTTGAAGCTGGTGAGATAAACTCTCCAGACCCTCCTAATGAAGACAAATCCGAAGAAGTCGAGATAACCGAGGAAATCACCGGGGATATAGAGAACGCCGGCGAGGGGACAGCTGGAGGATTAGAGAAGCCCGACGATGGAAATGAAGATGTTTCTGGTGAGGTACCTCAGGTCGAACAGAACTCCGGCGACAAAATTTCACCTACAACTATTGGAGAAGCTAATATTTCTAGAAGAGCTAGTCCTAGTGTTGCCGGAGAATCTAGGGAGGTGAGGCGAATCTCTCCTCCTCCGGCGAGTACTTCTTCGACTACTATAAACTTGCAAGAGAGAGCGAAAGAGAGGGCTTTGCTTAGACAGGCTGCGGTTATGTCCTCTTCGCCTGGTCGGGGACGAGGACGAACAACAGTCCGTGGTCGGGTTGCTCGAGGCGGCCGGACTGCTCGGGGTGGCCGGAGTCAACCGGGCGAACATAATTAAACTACCGGAATGGTTGGAATTAAGTTGATATTTAAAACGTGGAAAGATTTTGATTAGGACTTTTGCTCTATTCAACTCAAAATTAGGTTTTTAATATGTGATTGAAGAATTTATTGACTTCATATTTGGGTGTTGGTAGTGTGTTTTAGAGCCACGTCAGCAAACCTTGTGGTCACCACGTGGTCGAGTGATCTAGAGGATAAGAAGGATAATTGTAAGCCCTACACACAACGTAGGATTAAGCCGATAAGAGGAGGGTGATTAAGTCTTCTCCCTATCTCTACATCATCCATAAGGGCTCCAAGAAAAAACACGAAAGCTTTGAATTTCAGACCGACGATGATTATTAGCTCCGCTCTGACATCCCCGTCGCCCACGGCGGCGCTCTCCTTGATCACTTGCGCCGACGTGAAGCCACTGTTCTCTCCCCCTGGTTTTACCTCGCCGTTCGCCTCTCCTGGTCGGAAAAGGAGTGGTTGTAGAGTTGTGGTTAGATCAGACGGGGAAGCATCTACGTCGCCGTTGTTGTCGGCGGTGGAGGAAGAAAAGGAACCCGGCGCCAAGATTGGGGCGAGAATCAGGGTTAAGGTGCCGTTGAAGGTTTACCATGTACCGAAGATTCCGGAGGTGGATCTTACGGGGATGGAAGGGGAGCTCAAACAGTACGTCGGAGTTTGGAAGGGTAAACGGATCTCGGCCAATTTTCCGTTCAAAGCTCAGTTCGTAATTCAGGTAGAAGACAAAGGGCCTGTAAAATTCTTTGCCCATCTCAGGGAAGACGAGTTTGATTACCTTTAATTGCTTCTTTCTCTCTCAACGCCCATCTGCAACTCTTTTGCTTCGTCGTTGATTTTCTCCTCTGATTCAGAGACTGTTTCTGTCCTTCTCTGTAATATCCGTAATTTTAATTATTTTTAACCTATTTTTATATTAATTAATATAATAATTATTTTAATTATAATTAAGCAATATATATGTTAAATATTATTTTATTTTATTTGAATAATTAATTAACTATTGTAAGTAGAATACTTATTAGTACATTTAAAATCAAATTTAGAGGTGGGCACGCCGGCATTTCAGAGTGATCCCTGCGATTTGGGCCAGTTTTGCTCGGTTCAAATTCTACAAAGTTCGCGATTCACAATTCGATTCATGATTTTAGCGCATGCTCAAGCTCTTTATGTGTCTCTCTCCCAAGTTGGCTATAAAGATAGGAGAAATCGGCGCTTATGTTTGACGTCTGTGTTGTTTTAGTGTGTGAGTTGTTATCCTCAATGTTGGGGTAGCTTCTTGGGATATCAGGTAAAGACCTCCTATCTCTGGGCCACTGAGTCACCGTGATTTAATCCTCTCACAAACTGTCGAGTTGGGGTGTGGGGCACTGAGTGCGAGTGATTTTGCCTTTTGAATATAAGATAGGAGAAATCGACATGCTCGAAACCCAATACAGATCATTGAATACGAAATCAAGGTTGAATCTTTCCCATCTACTGCCTTTCTCTTTTAATTAAATGAAACAGTGAGCATTTAAATCAAAAATAAAACATGGGTTTTTGTTTGGAGCAGATACGTAGGACCCTCCACACGAGTTGGCTTCAAATTCTTTTTTAACCGTAGGATTATTCTAACCTATAGGATGAAAAATCTTAGTGCAAATAGAGGTGATCCCCAAATGTACCCAACCGTAAACCACAATTTAGTTAAATTTGAGCTGAAATCAATCACTTCAATGGACAAAACCAAACTGACTTCTATCAAAACCCACATAGTTCAGGCAAACATCATGTTTGGTCCGGATTCGACCACCTTTAAGTGCAAGTTTTTCACCATCAAAACCCTCTAGAGCACATGACACTTTGGTGTGGGTCTAGCTCAACGGGTCCGGATTTGCCTACCCTTAAGTGCAAGTTTTTCACCATCGAAACACCTCGAGCAAATGACACTTTGGTGTGTGTCTAGCTCTACGGGTCTGGATTTGCCTACCCTTAGAAACTCCCTCGAGCAAATGACACTTTGGTGTGCATCTAGCTCGACAAGCAATTTAACCAATTAAGTTATTAATCTTTGTCATGAGGCACGAACAATATTAGAGACGGTATAAATTATGAAATGAGACTGTATAAATGATAGTCGTTACTCTATGAATATACAACCTTGACGTGATTTAGAACAATATGCAGATAATTATTGAATTATTAATTAATCATTCACTTTTCTTCAGTCTTCCTCAAAATAATGCAGTGGAGCGTCGAATAATTGAGCTTAGACATGGACAAAAGGCAGCCGGAATGAACCTCAGCTTATTCAACGGCTGATTGCTCCTACCTTTTGAGCTCCTTGGCCACTATTTGTAGCTAAAAGCGGCTGAGTCTCACTTTCACACGCCATTGCCGATCTTCTCGTGTGCTGTAAAACGACGGCAAGAACAGTACAGGCCCCACGCTATTGAACAACTGAAAACCAAAGGTCCAAACTTTGAAATAACTAATGAAGAAAAATCGACCAAGTTGCATGAAAATCCGTATTATTGGAAATTAATGAGTTCAATATATAAATAAAATGTAAAATTAGAACGCAATATGAGGTTGGGTAATGACCTTTGGGTTTCATTTGATGGTTGGCGGTCCAAAAAGTGTCACCAAAATCATATAGTATTAACAGTAGAAAATGCAAGAAAGAAACAGACCAAGGATCGAAAGATTTACCCTAAAAAAGGTGAATAACAAGATGAGCAAGAAAATAGACCATTCTGCTTTAAACCAAAAGGGTTAAGACTCACACCTCTAATGCTTCTCCCGTCACTGTTTCCAATCTCATCTTCTCCCTCGGACAGCTACGGAGCTGGGGGGAGCCTCGCCATTGATGGCTTCGAAGCGCCTCTGATGTTGAAGGTTCACGGGGAGAATGCAGGGGAGAAGCTTCTTCGTCCGAAGAAGATGGCGTCTCGTTCGAACGAGATGATGGGTTGTTCATGTTCTTCTTGGGGGAGGAAGCGAGGGAAATTTGAACGCATTGGCGCTCCAACGTTCGAATCCAATTGGGATCCTCGTGATGCTCCAATCAAACGGTCACGAATCTCCTTGTCCACGTCTTTAAACTTGGACTTCACAGCTCAAAAATGGATCCTTTTTCTTTCACAAAAGCTTTCTTTTGTTCTTTGCTTGCTATAAATAATAGCCATGATATGTTTGTCCCGAAGTACTCTCATGTTTCTCATCATTATGCCTCCGTGAAGGAATATAGCTTTTCTTTTCCCGTTTAAATTTGCTATTTTGTAGTCCCTTAAAGTCGCCGCCGTCCGACAGCACCCACCGGAGCTCAATTTCTGGTAAAAACAAAAATCAGCTTTTTCCACCCACAACCTCAACCTGATCAAGACCCACTTCCCAAAATGCCAAATCAGAGATGGGCTTTCATTCTCATCTCGATAATCGGAGTTTGCTTCAGTGACGTCATCTCCTCCTCTCTTGCTCAGAGAAATGGAGTTTGCTCAGAAGAAGACAGAGTTTCGCTGCTGAGCTTCAAGGCAAAAATAGTGAAGGACACCACAGGAATCCTGGAGTCGTGGGCAGGAAAAGACTGCTGCGGGGGAGATTGGGAGGGAGTAAATTGTAATTCCGCCACAGGAAGAGTCACCGGCTTGCAGTTGCAAGGACCAGATAAGAACAGTGATTTATACATGAAAGGAACCTTGTCATCTTCTCTGGGAAACATGCAATTTCTGGAGGCAATTGTGATAAGCGGAATGAAATATATTTCAGGCTCAATTCCGGACACTTTCTCTCGTCTGTCCCATCTCACTCAACTCGTGCTGGAAGGCAACTCAATCGAAGGACTCATCCCTCCGAGTTTAGGCCTCTTGCCCAATCTTCGGATCCTCTCCCTGAGCAGGAACAACCTCCACGGACAGATTCCTCCCAGTTTGGGGAAATTAAGGAATCTTGAACAAATTAACTTGGCTAGGAATTCCCTCAGTGGCTCCCTCCCACCCACTTTCGGAAACTGGCTTAGTTTGCAGTATTTTGACCTCAGCTGCAACAAGTTATCTGGATATATCCCAGGTTATGTAGGGCTGTTCAGCAACCTTACCTTTATTGACCTCTCTAACAACCAATATTCAGGCCAAATCCCCATCTCGTTGTTCAGTTTGACCAACCTATTAGACTTGTCACTCGGCCACAACCAACTCACCGGGAAGATACCGGTTCGAATCGGAGGTCTGAAATCCATTGCCAGCCTTTCTCTGACCGGCAACAGGCTTACCGGTTATATTCCGGCGAGTATTGGAAAGCTGCAGAGCCTTTGGAACCTTAATTTGTCAAGAAATGAGCTTTCCGACCCACTGCCTAGAATCCTTTGGAAGAGCATTCCTTCTCTCTTGTCAATTGACCTTTCTTACAACAACCTTAACTTAGGGACCGTTCCTGATTGGATCAGCAGCAAACAGCTTTCGGACATCCGGTTAGCCGGCTGTGGACTCAAAGGAATGCTCCCGCGCTTGGCATGGCCTGAGTCCTTGAGCTCTGTAGACCTGTCTGATAACCAGTTTTCTAGGGGTCTTTCCAGTTTCTTGACAAATGCCTCAGCTTTACAGAGCATCAACCTCTCAAACAACAGACTGAAGTTTGACCTGTCTAAAATCAAACTGCCAGAAGGGCTTTCTTCCCTTGATCTCCACTCCAATCAGATCTCTGGGTCTCTCTCATCTGTCATAAATGAGAAAACTAGCAGCTTCCTGGAGCTTATAGACATCACAAACAATCAAATTACAGGTACAATTCCAGAATTTAATGAAGGATTGGGGTTAAAAGTACTTAAATTAGGAAGCAACAAGATTTCGGGACACTTGCCTGTTTCCATATCCAACCTGACTGCTCTAGAATGGCTGGACATCTCGAGGAATCAAATACTAGGAACTATCCCTAGAGGCATAGGACTTTTGACAAAACTACAATGGCTGGATCTATCCATCAACGAACTGACAGGCAAAATCCCAAGCAGCTTGCTGGGGATTGAACGACTGAAACATGCAAGCTTCAGGGCGAATAGACTATGTGGAGAGATTCCGCAAGAGAGACCCTTTAATGTATTCCCTGCAGTTGCTTATGCCCACAACTTGTGCTTGTGTGGCAAACCATTGCCACCTTGTAGGATAGTGTGAGGTGAGAGAGTCAAGTAATCTACTTCTCGTTGACATCTATTTCTTAGGTGTTAAAAATCCACTAAGAAAAATGCTTTAGCAAGTTAACCACCATAGAATACTACAGAAATTAAGTTTGAATGATCCTACTTCATCACACCAACTCTAATTCATTGACCAAAATAAAAAAATTTACATCAGATTAGATACAGAATCAAAACCATTTTCCATGAACTAAACATACTTTTACGAAAAGCAATCCATTTTACTCTTCATCAGAAACTTCGTTGACTTCCTTATCAGCTACATCTTTATCTGAAGCCTCCTCTTTCTGAAAAGAAAAAACAAAGCAAGCTAGTTAAGGAATATGTTCAGATATAAACTAAGAAGTATTAGCTTCCATATAAAAACATGTGTTAGTGCAATACATTTTCCTTGTCATCTTTGATGCTCTCCAAAGCCTTATTGTACTCTGCTTTAAGCTCAGCAGCTTTATCAACGTAAGATTTCTTTTCCTAAACTCAAAATCAGTGAGAAAGCAATCATGATATTAAACTTGACTAAATCTCTGTACGCTAAACTTTAAGCTTACTTCATCAGTCATGGACTTCCATCTCTCACCACCTTCCCTGGCAACCTGTGAATTCATTAGTTAAATCAAGAAAGATTTACAAAAAAACTAAGACAACTTCACAATTCAAAAATATCCTGAGCAGTTAAGAAGATACATCTTGAATTCGCTTAGAATCTGGATTCTTTTCCTTAAACTCTTTCCTGAAGTCATCCCTGAAAATCATAAACAATTTAAATTATCAACATGAGATGAAGTATAACTATGCCGTTAAAAATTCGCGAAATATCCATCAAAAGAGGAAAAGGTATGCCGTACATGAAAAGGAAAAATGCAGTTGGAGGACGCTTGGGTGCATTGGGATTCCTGCTCCTAGATTTCCTTTCTGTCTTGGACCTCTTTCCTTTAGGCTCATCTGAACTTGAGATTTTTCTGCAAAGTTAAATAATATTACGACATTTCAACAACGGCAAGATACTTTAAGTACACAAACGAAGGAAGCAAACTTTGGAGCAGGCTTTCTCTTGACTTCTTTTTGTGTTTCCACAACAACCTGAGCCTCTGAAGCAAAACTTGACGATGTAAATTGTCGTTGAAACGACATAAACGAGAGATAGATAAGAAAATAACAATTCACAGAGGTGAAAAATGATATAACACACCTAAATTCATTTTTATTTTGGCGTCAAGACTGCAGCTGTGCATACTGATAAGAGCAACTGGCACATTCTTATTACACTCGTCACTGCGTTTTCACAATGCATAAAACGTCGCTATAAGCTCATATTTTCATAAATCAGGAGAGAAAAAGAAACCACGGCAGTTTGTTGAAAAGAGCGCAAATAGAACAAATGACAACATAGATTGAAAAAAAAAATGAATAGGAAGCTTAGAAAAACTGCGGTAAACGAAGGAAGACAGCGAGAAAGACATAGTACCATCGAGCGAAAGCACTGCCGTCTCTGGCGCGTATCAGTGAAGAAGAATTGGCGGGAACGGGTTCTTCAACGGCCTCCACTCTCTTCCTTGCCTTCGGTGCATTCGATTTCGTTCCAGCCATGGTTAACGAACTCTCGCCGTCTACAAGAGTCGCAGTTTTAATGGCGGAAATATTTAGCTAGAGCGAAAGAACTAAACTATAAACAGAAGAATTCAATTTTGTGATGGCGCCTTTTTGCTCGAGCGGGGTTTCTTTCACTTTCGTTTTGCCTTCCTAATATTCGCGGGAGATGTTGGATGACGAGTTTAAATCCTCCACGTTGATAGTTTTTGTACGGGCAGTTTAATCTACGCTCCATATTCCCTTTCTTTCGTAATTGTAATTGGGCCGGGGCCCGACAGCGACCAAGAAGCCCAAATATTATTTTCACATAAATCGTAGGGGTCGATCAATGTAGGAGAAAAGGTTAAATAATTAAAATAAGGATACAAACAAAAAATGGACCTGACTTTTTAATAAATATGTTGATTTTGGCCTATATTGACACCGGGATGAGAGTTACTACGTCTAATAGGTGAAGTATCAAATACAAGTTGTGTCTGAGTAAGAGAGATCAGATTGCATCCGAGTGAGAGTTGGATGACAGATCTCACTCGCACTCGAACTCAATTTGTGTCTGATACTTCGTTCGATCTGACACAAGGACTTGTATTCGAACATCATCAGAGCTCAAATTAATGAATGGACCTATTTATCCAAAAGACAAGGTTGTTTTTTTGTTTTTATTCTTAAAATAAACATTAATTAACACTGTAAGAATGTGATCAATTTCAGCGTCGAAGTTCCTTGTAATGGCTGAGGCAAAGAAGGAAGACACCAGCGCCGCCAGGTAGAGAGAAGAAGAGCGTCAGCAAATGGCTGTCGAACTTACAGTAGGCATTGTCGTGGCCGGAATCGTCCTGCATTTTCCGGTAAACCGACCGAAAAAACTTCTTCAAAAACGACGGCATTGAAGTCGCGCCACCTGCAAAAACAAGACCGACCACATTAAACACCAAGATTTATCGATTGAATAGACGGAAAGATCACCGTCAATAACTCCGTCGAACCTGAAATTCCAAGGTCGTAACCAAAGAGGAGATGGCTTCTGCCACCGCCGGTAATAACTCCACCGCCGACGGCCATTTCTTCACAAACTTAAACGTAATGTAATGTTTTAGATCTTTGGGGTTGAAGAGGTGATGTTCCGCCTGGATTTGGTTGATCTTTCCAAAACTGGGTGAAATTTCCTCGCAACTCGGGAGAACCATGTCGGAAAAAGGGCTTTTCCGGCTCTTTCTTCTTCTGTTCTACGAGTCCCTCCGGCGTCTCCTTTTATATGGTCATCTTCGCCAGAAGAGAATTTCGGTGGACACAACTCTAACTTTATCATCTCAGCATTGATTGAAATAATTAAAAACAAAAAGTTTTAAGCAAATTTCGGATCACTAGCTTTGTCAAAATGAGATTATTTTTGTAGTCAATTAAACAAATTCGATACCTAAATCCGGTGTGTAGTCTAGCAATAGGCATGGGTTGAGACCCAAATCCAGGAAAGCTGTTCGAGTTCAACAGTCGCCGTCGGCGTCGGCGTTGCTCTTCCTGGGTACGGGAGAAACATTTTCTAAAACTTGGTCTTTTTTATCTGGAAATCAAGTGGGGTGGATGAGGAGAATCTATGCTAAGTGATAGAATAGATTTGATTCTGTTTTAGGTCGTCTTCTTCTTTGCACATATTCTCTTTCTGTGCTTTCTGCATGTTGAAGCTTTCCTATTAATCCCCGGATATTAGGGTTTTGCTAGCTGATGAACTAGATTCATCTCTTTCTACCCTGTTTTTGCAGATAATCTTCTTTCAGAGCTCTGCGATTGCAATGATCTTTTACACAAGAGATGTAGTTAGTAATGGAGACCCAGATGATGATGCTCGGATTCCGGCCAACTTCCCGATTTCCTCGCCGGACGATTCCTTTTTCGAGGATCTCTTCCGGGTGACTAGAACACGTACTCATACTCACACCTGCAACCCTCCGGGACCGGACGAAACGCCATGCAATTTCCGGCACGACCAAGTCGCCGCCCCCTCCGAGGAAGAAGACGGACCGAACAGCAAAGAACGGCCCAATCTGAAACCGAAAAGGTCGGCCGGGAACCGGGAGGCGGTTCGTAAATACCGAGAGAAGAAGAAAGCTCATACGGCTTTCTTGGAAGAGGAGGTTAAGAAGCTAAGGCTGATGAACCAAACACTGGTGAGCAAATTACAGGGCCAGTCAATTCTCGAGAATGAGGTTTTACGGCTCAGAAGCGTTCTGAAAGACATTAAAGGGAAGATCGAGGAAGAACTGGGTGTTTTCCCTTTTCAAAAGCAGTCGAAAGAGATGACCTTGCCGGAAAATGACTGTGTTTTGCAGTCCGCAGGCGGCGGAGGGTCGAACTCGAGCTTTCGTCAGACTGAATCATCGTGCTTCCGATCACAGCTTGGGTCGTCGACAATAGATCATTTTCCCGATAGAAGTAAACCGAGCTGAACTTGTGTATTCAAATCCATGACTGCAGTCGGAGGGCTTATCGAGCTGAACGATTACGCCGGCGCCGGACGACAGAACTGAAGGCTCAAATATCTATTTTTTTATATGATCGGTTTTAGAATTCAGTTAAGGAATAGTACGATGGAGTTCGATCATTCATGCATATGCTTGCTAAATAAAGATCACCATTTGACCTCTTTTGACCAATCTTGATCCGGATTAACCAGCTAAAGCTACAGCTCGAAGAGTTGCAGATGAGATTGGGAGGATTGGACAGCGGCAGAAAGAAGATGCCACGCGTCATGTTGGAGAAAAATGTGTAAGGAGTTAAGTCTCGGGCTGAGACAAAAATTAAGGAAAAAATAAGATAATCTCGGATCTATAGCAAAACATTAAACATTATCATGATATATTATATTATTTAAATATAAGATAATTTATTATTATTACTTACACACAAGAAATACGTGCCATCCTTAATCGACAAACACTTGTCTAATAGGACCACCGCAAGTGACTACAGATAATCCTCTGTTCTCCGACCAAACGAATCGCCGGAAAAATGGAGGATCGGAGAGTGAGAGCGCTGTAAAGTTTTGAACGAACGTGGCAGGGGAGCGGCTGGGAGGGAGGTGGGTGGGCGGTGGCTGAAGATGACGAGCATCGCCGTAGCTCGAGAGTGAGGAAAAATAGCTAAATAAGCCCAACTCCAATCCGTATAAAGCCAGTTACAAATTTATGGGCTTGGCCCAAATGAAATTGAGACTTTCTAAGTAAATATTTTTTATTTGTGAGTCGCTGAGTCATCATAATTGAACGTACTCATAAGTTATACGGGGCAAATGCCTTTTGGGTACAAAATACGTATTAAATCTTACTTGACCAAAATACCCTTTAGATATGTGTACACTGTACAGGTACTAATAAAAGAGGTGCAGAGGTGAAGACAAACAGCAATGTCTGATAGGAAAAGTCCAAACTAAAGGTCGAGTTTATCCAAGTAACCCCCAACCTTTACGACCTTTTCTTTGTCTTTTTCTCTTCAATTTTTGCTTCGGACTCGCCGTGACAGGTGAAAGCGATCCATCGTGTCGGCAAAAACTCTGAATTTACGTCTTTTGAAAATAAAAGTAAAAACTTTACCCTTTTCCTGCGTCGAAACAACCTCAGATGAACAACCCATCAAGCGGATGGAGCAAAAGACATCATCAAAAGACTCAAAATTAGGTGGGATGATTTCTTGTGTTCAACCGCTAATGGTGAAGCTTGAGAGCTTGAGTAATGGCGGAAGCAGTGGATAGATTTTGTCCTGGGGCAGAAATGGCTTGTGTTTTTGTCCTCGTCTACGTAGAAACTACCAAGTGGATGGTGTTCTGTTCTTTGCTCTGAAAAACACTACAAAAATGGTGGTTTTGGCCTCACTCCATTTCCTCCCCTCCTTGCATTTCCCGCCATCTCCCACTAAGCTCCAACAATGGAGTCTTGTTTTCTTCTGTTGGGGCCTGTTTGGATTCGTTGTTTTCTCCACTCCATTGCCAAACTCTAGCCAGCTCTTATTCTCCAGCTGCCCACGTCCTGACAAACGTATCTAAGCTAGAGAGAGAAAGGGAGAGAATTTCTAGAGAAACGCCGAGGCTTTTTTCTTCGACTGTGTTTCAGAAATTCCATATTCCTCTCTTCATCCCCTCCGAGAATGACAAATCGATGACGACAAGAAACACCCTCTTGTTTTCTCGCCTAATTCATCCATGAAAAAAGTCATTCAACACCAGACCTTCAACTCCGATGAGCTCAGTTCATATATGAACCCTAGTCCCCAAACTGTTCTGGGTTCCCAATCCTTACCCATATCCTGAGAAATAAAGGGTTTTCTCGCAGTAGCTTTGGTTTTTCAAGTGGGGCTTTGATTAATTTCAAAACCCAGTTGTAGATTTCTTCGAAGATCTTCCGACGGTAATTGTCTCTTTTTTTTCGCATGAAGCTCGATTGCTCCATTTAAGTCCTCGTAATCTCTTCGATTTTGGGAAGAAATGGAGTCATTAATCTCGGCGATGAACTCTGAATACGATTACAAAATGATAAACTTTCGATTAATTTCAGATTTGCAGGAATGTTTCAAGGCGACGGGTCATCATCTTCGTCGGTGACAGCACCAGCTCTGCTCTTCCCCTGGACTCTATCTCCAGGGCTAGGATCGCCATATCCATTTCTGCGAGAGCTCAAATCAGAAGAAAGAGGCCTATGTCTCATTCATCTCCTCCTCGCCTGTGCTAACCATGTCTCAAACGGCCATACCGAGTACGCCAATATCGGGCTCGAGCATATCTCCCACCTTGCCTCTCCCGACGGCGATACTATGCAGCGAATCGCCGCGTATTTCACCGAAGCACTCGCCGATCGAGTCCTCAAAGCGTGGCCGGGTTTACACAAAGCTCTCAATTCGACCAAAATATCGTCGGTTTCTGATCACATTTTCGTGCAGAGACTCTTCTTCGAAATCTGCCCCTTCTTCAAGCTTGCGTATCTGATCACCAACCAGGCGATCGTGGAAGCCATGAAAGACGAAAAGATGATTCATATTATCGATTTTAATTCTTTCGAACCTGCCCAGTGGATTAATCTTCTTCAGACATTGAAGGAGCGGCCGGAAGGGCCACCCCACGTGAGAATCACCGGGATTCACGAGCAGAAAGAAGTGCTCGAACAAATGGCGATTCGATTAAACGAGGAAGCCGAGAAACTAGACATCCCATTTCAGTTCATTTCAATTGTGAGCCGATTAGAAAATCTAGATTTCGAAAGTCTGCGTGTGAAGACCGGGGAAGCACTTGCAGTCAGCTCCGTTCTCGAGCTTCACTCTGTTTTAGCCGCCGACGAGGACCGAAAAAGCTCACCACCGAACTCGGCCAATATTCAGAAATTTTTACACGTTAAACAGCGAACACTGGGAGAGTGGTTCGAGACGGACTCGATGCCGGTTTTCAGCAGTCCCGATTCGGCATCCACGTCATCCCCTTTCTCTCCAAGCCCTTCGCAGAAGATGGGTAGTTTCCTGAACGCGCTTCGGGGGCTTTCACCCAAAATAATGGTGATAACCGAGCAAGAATCGAACCTCAATGGCTGTAGTTTCATGGAGAGGGTCAAGGAAGCTTTAAACTTCTATGCGGCCTTGTTCGATTGCTTGGAATCGACGGTCTCTCGATGGTCGCCGGAGAGACAGAAGGTCGAGAAGATGCTATTTGGAGAAGAAATCAAGAACATCATTGCATGTGAAGGAGCCGAGAGGAAGGAACGGCACGAGAAGCTCGAGAAATGGATTTTAAGGCTCGAAGTTGCAGGGTTTGGAAGAGTACCCTTGAGCTTCCATGGGAGGTTGCTTGCAGGTAAGCTGTTGCAGAATTATGGGTATGATGGGTATAAGATTAAGGAAGAGAATGGATGTTTGTTCATCTGTTGGCAGGAACGGCCGCTTTTCTCGGTCTCGGCATGGGGCCTTCGGAGAAACGATTAAAATCGATGTCAACATGGAGATCGAATGTTTTTTTATATGTTTTTTGCTGTTTTTGTTTTGTTTTTTCTGCCATTTTTACAGAGCTTCAAGCTTTACTCTTCCTTGTCTAGTGACTATATGTATGTAGTAGCTGCTGAAATCAGATTCTAGAATTCCTTGTTTCGTCTTGTTCGACTTTTTCCATTGAGACGACGAACTAAATGTAAGCTCAGTCGCTGTTCTTTCTGGGAATCTGCGGTTTTGTTTGATTGGATCATCGAATAAATTGTTTGTCTTCGGAAAAAAAATCACTTTTTGCTTGAACTTTTTGAAAACTATGATCTTTTCTTGAAGATTGATTGTATTTTGAGCTCACTCTGACGTCGTCTTTTGCACTTGATAAACTGCTATGGAGTAAGCAGAAGATTGGAGAAGTTAGCTTAAACTGAGAAAAAAATGGCAAGAAAGGGAAATTCCGCCATTGAAACAAGTGGAGAACAATAAAGACTAAACGTCTTTGCCAGAGCAAAGCCTCGAGCTAAACGGTAAAGGCCGCTAGCTCCGACGACCGGCATTTCTCTGACGTGATTCGATTTTTCCCCAGAATGCTGAGAGAGCTCCCATTGTAAAACCCTTCCGAGAAAGAAGAGGTTAAAACCATTAACAGCCCAATGTCGTGCTGAGAAGCCAGGGCCATACAGTCCCGAGCTCGACCCACCATTTTTGAACTCATCGTGTTCCTCGCCGGAACAAGAATTCTCACGGCGGTCGGCAAAATTTGCAGGCGGCTCAGCCTCTCCGGCCCTTTTTTTTTGCTCTTTTTTACACACGGATCGATTCTAATTTTATTGTTTTTCAAAATTAAAATCAAAATCAGACCAAAATCAACTGTTACAGTCTAAGGTCTTTGTCTAATTTAATCCACCCCAAACATATTGTCAATATTGCTCTTGAGCCAAGCCAAAGATGTTGCTTGCAAGCATGGTCATCCCGAATAATTTGGATGTGAGCACCACAAATGGAAGTCCAGTTGTCAGAGAAAAGCTCGAATTTCACGCGCGCATCTACCTCGTGCAATGCACCCTCCTTCTTCTAATTTAATTATGCTCGATGCAATTTGGATATTTATATTTAATTCTCTTACAACAATAAAAAAATTAAGGGTTTGAAATATTCGTTTTAAATTTTACACATTAATTTGATAAATCACCTAAAATATTAACGTAAGATTAAACATCTAATCTTTTTTTTTAAATTTTAACGTTTAATTTGTTATATTACAAAAACACGAAGTTTAAATCGATTAAAAGAAGGAAAAAGCTTTCATCGACGGTCGGGGCATGTTGAAATGGGTGGAAGTCCCGTAGACGCCTTGTTCATTAGAAGTAGGACGGGCCAACCATCACCCACCGCAACTTACTCGAGTTGAGTCTAACCGATCCGTGAGACTTTTTTCACATTTGGGTAGACCCGACCGATCACATTGATAGGGAAAAAGGGTGTATAAAATTAAACACAAAGCACGTACGAGATGATCGAAGAAAGGATGAGGACGATGGAGTGGTAGGTTGTGAGCTCCTTCGATCCCTAGATATGTGGTCGCAACATGAAATATCTTTTCTTATCGACTTTCCAAGATTAAATCTCCGACCACATTAATCTTGACATTAGAAATTTAATTAGTATTAATTATGTTCTCCTCGGTTAGATTTTTTGATTGATAGACAAGATCCAAAAACATCGATTATTGACGTTAAAATTTGTAATGTAACTCAATGTTTAGATGGTGTTCTTGTTTTATTGACACGCCTCGAGATATATTTACCGAAAAACTCACGAAACATACTTTCTGACGTGTCAAATTATAATTGATCTTGTTCGAGTATTTTTAATTTATTATAATTAAAATAATTATTTATAATATTTATTCTACCAATAGCGACTCGACATGTCGAAAAGAACGTAGTGTATAATTAAAAAAATAAACCTAAAATTATCCCTCTGGATCTCACGGTTAAGTTTGGCTTCAAACTCTGATCTATTAGCTTGTCAACTCGTGCAAGGATGTACACATAACATATTTTCTGATGTGTCGAGTTGTGATTGGTCTAATTAAAATATTTTTATTTATTATAATTAAAATAATTATTTATAATATTTATTTTATCAATAACAACGTCAAAAAATATATTAAAAGTGTATGATAAAAAATTCTGGTTTCACTATAACTCTGATTTATTAGCTTGTCAACTCTGGCAAATTCATTCCTTTTTTGCCACCATTGACGAGGTTTCATAAACATTTACCTACTTGAATTCTACTTACCCCCATGTTTTTTCAACCATTGTTTTATCGAACTTCGGTCGGAAGTTCACAACTTCGTTTTTGCCCTCTACCAAATATGATTACACGGAAACACAACTTTTTAATCATCGAAGATTGCAAGTTTGCCAAGCGATATAAAGGGTGAGCCTCACCTATATCTCTCTTTTGAAGGCCGATACTTGTTGCTACATCCGAAATGAGCTCGGCTGGCAATCTCTAAATTGCTGAAGAACATTCGGATTTTGTGATGGGTTTTATTTCAGACACTCCAGCAACCCTGCGTTTATTCAAGCAATACCTGAGGTGCATAAATGGTCAAGGGAGGTGACGATCTTTGTCTGCAATATAAGTGCAAGTGTTTGAAATCTACTGTAATTGGTACGTTTAGATGTCGCCACATTGAATTTTTACCTACAAACTTGTATTTTCGGGTCATACACGAGAGAGGTAGTAACATCATGAATTCATGATCGAGGAACGAGGAATTACAAAGGCGGCCAATACGACAGAGATGGCTCGAGAAAATATTGACTACAAGGATGGGATGCCTAAGTTGCTAAGTGCACCTAAAAGTCCCATCAAAACCCGTTACTCCCAAGTGCCCTCTATTTCTTAAGCTCACCTTATGTTTGACAGATTGTTTTTCTAGTAATGTTAAATTTACATTCTTACTATACATTCTTGTACACACTAACAGATCAAGCTGTAATTGAACTAGTTAAACTGTATTTAATGTATTATAATTAAAATAATTTTTCATTAGATCTATTATGGCACTCAGAACTTGACACATCAACATATGTAATAAGTATAATGAGAAGATAAATCTAGCATTATCTATTAAATAATTGTTTTCTACCTTCAATGTTATAGCCCATCACTCAATAACTTGATGTCATTGGGGCCACCATTCTAAATTATTGTTAGATATTTACACAAGGAGGAAAATGTCATGTCCCAAATTCTAATCATTGGAGAAGATGAACAGGCATTTTATGCAGAAGATCAGACACTAGACGAACACAGCTTTTCATTAATTCAACAAGTAATAATGGGTAGACCTCAAAGTTCATGGAACTTAGAAGGTCGAGCAAAGAGAATTTTGCTTCCTAAATGATCAAGAAAAATACGTAGCTCCAATAATGGTGGAATAAGAGAAAGGATCTAACCTTCAAGCTTTGAATGAAGGGTATCAATAAACAGATCAAAGCTTTCACTGTTCTTTCCAAATTCTTCCAGTTATCCTAAGCTTTAATTCCTTTAGATCGCCCCCTGAAAAAAAGAGGGCCATATTTCGTTGGATGATGAGACCATCAAAGCTATCTCGAACTTTACGATGACTGTCCCGAATACTCCTCGGAACTCCTTGCCAAATCATCTTTCTTCCATTTCCCCCAACCTCGAGACTGTAGCTGTAGTTCTTTGCTTCATGGTCATCGCCCATGAACCGCAAAAAAGCAATGTAGACAGGAGCCATTCCGAGCTGAAATGCTTCGAAATGTAGACAAAAGTACTGGCCAAAGCAGCTGAAAACCTAAAAAACAATTTGAAATATAATCTTCTAGTTGAGTATTGAGTAAACATATACGACAAAATTGTTATCCAAAAACAAACAAGTATACAAAAAAAACACCCAATGTAACTCTCCCCCCAGCGAAAAGAGTAAGTTTGATCAGTGTTGATTCAGCATTTAAAATAATACTTCCATGATATGAACTAATACTTCAATGATAGTCTGGAGATATTCTGCTTCCATCCTTCTTCAACACAAATATTAATGCATGTAAACCCTAAATCATTTGTTATTTTTCTCTTTACAAGATAGGGAGGGTAAAAATTAAAGTCTTTATAGTTGGGAAAGAGCTGATTCCAACTCAAAATGTTGCAATGTCTGGCACCTATAATAGAAAGGCAAAAACAAAAAAAAAAAGTTCTTCAGGTGCTTTGACATCTAAGCATATACGGTGTTCAGACCATGAAAAATAAGTATATAGTAGTCTAGGACAACTATTACTATCCTGAGATTTTGAGGCATATAATCAGATCAATAGGAAAAAAAACTTGATATTTTCTTTTAACCAGAAGAATCCCGAAATAAGAATAGTGGAGAATCAATCAGAGGAACTGTGGACAGAATACGGACAAAAAAGAGAAGAAAATAATAGAACAGCAGACAATACCGTCAGCATCCAGGTGGCGTTTTCGACCTCTTGTGGATTTGATTTGACATAACGATGGTTGAAAGTACTGCCAGTATGCATATCAACTTTATGATCATCCTTCAGGTGTGACACTAGATAAGGTATATCACCAACGACCGTACATTCTGATCCAGCATAGGGACAATTATAAGGCCTATAAACACACTGGGATTCATGTTTAAGCTTGCTGTAATAAGGGTAAATGCCCAAGCAACCGAAGCTCTCATATTTACATGGAAGTTCTAGAGATGCAGCCACCTTCTCCAGCGCCAGACATCTGATATTCCCAAGTTCATGCCTACAAGTGGGGCACCGGTTGTGCACCCTGGGCTTGCAACCAGAGCACAGCGTATGACCATTTGAACACTGTAAAAGTTATAAGAGAACCATTAATGATTCGTTTGCAACATAAATGGCTAAATTGGGGGACTGCTATGAAAAGACGGTAGTCTAAAATGGAAAAGCCACAATTTTCAAACTCCAACAAAATAATAAAATTAAGATTTGTAATTTGAAGGGTAACAAAAAATGAAATTGTTTTCTGTAGACGTAGCCTGATGAAGTACTGTATCTAATGCCTGGTGCAACTTCTTAGACATGGTCCATATGACCAGATCTCATCTTCCACTGACATAACCAGCATCGACAACAAAAACATATTTAATTTTTAATCTATGAGTTGATTGTTTTAAGGAAGACCTTGCGAAAAGAAATAAAAAAAAACACATTTCAAGTAGTGGATCTAATCTGGTAAATTGTTACTGCTAAAAAAATTATCAAGATGCAGTTCAGTAAATTAACGGAATCAAATAAAAACATACCTGATGAATGGGAGGGTACATAGCATTTAAACACACAGGACATTCCAACAAATCCCGAACACTGCTAGAAACAGTCAAGTTTGGTTTTGGGACACTTTGAGCAGGATCATTAACATTTTCACAAACATCCATCATATCTTCATTTTGAGGAGGGTCAACCACCTCGGGTTTACTCCTCACGTCATCAAAAAATGGAATTCCAGTTCCAGACGCCATAGTTTTACTGTGCTGCAAGACAAAAATCATAGAGGTAGTAGTTAGAACATCTTTGAATTCAGAAGTCTAGCAAAATTATTTCGAAGTGTGAATCAATTCCCCATTAACAATCACTGTACACAAAAAAGTGGCAAAACACAACCAGAACAACGAGCATAATCAAAAAATTGATATAAAATAAACTAGATTCATCGATTCAAACAAAATCATACCTCCAACTTCCGATTCAACGACTTTAAGCCCACTTTCCTATAAGCAACAACAGTCTTAACTCCTCGACCTACTCAAATATCCGTTTTGAGACACAAACCAGATACATTAAGCACCAACGCATCAATTCGAGTCCATCATCAGTTCATTATCCAGCGATCGATTATCCTATCCTGAAAATTAAAATGAGCATTTCAACCCACAGAAAAGTATAACATCGTGCAAGACTGCAGACGAGCAGAAGAAGTTAATCAAACAAAGAAAAAAAAACACTACAAATCGGCAAGCTCAAGATGTTATGTATTAGTCCTTGACTAATCGAATGGAACATTGTAAACAAAGGATCAGCCAGTCATCTGGAATATTAAAAAAATCTCCAAAATCTTCAACCGAAAATCAGCAAAGACAAAAACGAAGAGAGTACCTCGAAATTGAATGAAAACCTCAACGAGATTCCAGAAAAGAAAAACTAGAGGCGCGCAACCAAGCACAGTCCCACTAAGTCAAAGTACAAAACAATCAGGTTCGAGGTTCGGACAGTAGGATGTGAAAGGTGAAGAACAAAGTGCAGCTCCGAACGAAGAAATTTCAAATCAAGGGGTTTAAGAAAGACGAGAGGAGGACGGGGGAGGAGGGGCTTGGGGAGACGGGGACGGCGGAGAGAGAAATTAGGGGAAATAAAATAACCCAGTTGACAGAGAAGCGAGAAAGAGAGAAGATGTGGGTCCCACTCAGCTTTCCCAATGAGAAATATCAGGGGTCTTATCTGCCCCACTTGCTTCTTAGCGCGTCCTCGTACGGAACAGATTTACTATATTAATTTTTTTTATTTGAATTATTATTATAATACACGTAGTCACATTGACCAATAATTAATTAATTAAAAATATATTTAATAAATTAAAATTAAAATAATAAAGTTCAATCTGGAAACCAATTTGTCAAAGGGGAAAAAAACACTGCTTCGATTTGGGTCAGTTTTTCAACTCATCAAACCCGAACTAATTGGTTTTCAGATCGAGAATTAGAACCAAACATGTGCAAGAGACACCCATAAAAAAGGATCTTCCAATGAAAATCCAACCTAGTCCAATACAAATTCTCCTTCGGGCGAACCAATCGACCCATCGTAAGATATAAACCCTGCAATATTTCTCCCATGCATTTTACGGCAACTCCGGTGCACGTGAATCGTATCAAGATCCGGCATTTCCACCACATAAACGTGCAGATTCACGAAAGATTAGCAGCACATTTATCTTCCACTGATATATCCTCAAGTTCAAACTCGAGCAATTTCGAGGGATATCAAGATAGGAAGCCGAGTTTTTCTCACATCATTAGAAAACCTTCTTACAGGCTCACAGGAGAGTAAACAAAGTCCCTATTTCATCTTCAGAACCAACTTTCATGGTAGGAAGTGAGAAATATGAACCCTAAATATTAAGAAAATTTCAATACTCGGCCACCGATCTTAGCTATCAGCGTATGAATCTTCGGTCCTGAGCATCTTCACACATAACCACACTCGAATAATCGATGGTTGTACAGCATAAATTACACAATTTTGATGTCGTTTCAATGGACGATAAGCTAATATATACGAGTCGGCCGATTTCTTTTTTAAAAGGAAAAGTCAGAGGAGTTAAATGTCACAGCATGCAAAGCCTTACTTGTTTTATTGATCTCCTTGAAGCTTGGAAATTGAGATTTGAAGCTCCCCAATGATTGTACACCCCTTTTGCAACATCCAAACAGCTGAATAAAAGAAACACAGCTTCAAAAGTGGGTTGGGATGAAATAATTTTCTTTTCGAGATTAAAAAGTAATGGAAAGAATTACCACTTGTTCACATTTCGATGTGCAAATTTGTTCATCGAGAGGCCTCGACCGCAACGGCTGCACGATTTTCGGGCTTGTTATTTGATGCATTTTCTGAAGTGTCTGCACAAGGACTGCTTCTACTATTGTCCAGGTTCTGCGGCTCAGAGGATGGGCAGGAGTTCTTTGATCCTTGAGAAGAAACAAATGGTTTATCTTTTGAAGTTCCAGCCAAGCAACTCTTTGGAGAATCCATTAACCTCATTGTATTGTTTTCTTGAATAAGCTTCACGAAAATAGGCGATTGGGGTCCATCGATTTGTTCTCCTGATAACTCTAAAGGTCTATGAAAGAGCAAATGAGCTACAGTTCGATCGATTGGGTTGGTCTCTGTTTCGATGTCAGGGATTGCGGCAAACCTGCAGTAACATAGGGCTCCTGAGTAAGTTAATAAATAGTAAAGAAAAATAAAAACTAGAAATTGATTTCACAAAATACTCCATTATATCATTTTTTCTCCAAGAAAGGCTATATGGGATGATGAAATTCTTCTTTGTAAAATTCAAGAAAACGACATTAATATTCTGTGTCTACATTGTAGATTGTTCTAAAGTTGATCTAGGAACAGCACAATTAATTTTAATAGGTGTAAAGAAATCATAGATTAATTTTTTAAGCTATACAAAGTATTTTTTAACCCAAGTACAGAATTATGTAATAAGATAAGATTCTTCCCCTCTTTTGACTGGTATTTCGGTCTAGGGCAGGACACAACCGATCCGACCCGTTCTGTTTTGCAGGTCAGCTCGGTTTGGATCAGTTCCAAATGTTATTTGTAGTTTGCGGGTTGGGTGAATTTTCATGGTTTGGTTTCAAAAACCCAGAAAAAATAATATTTAACAAAAAATTGAATTTTCAAATAAAAAATGAATAAAATTTGGGTCGGTTTAAAAAAAATAGGCATGCGGTTTGGGTCTGTTTCCAGGCCTCATAAAATAAACCAAACCCGAAAAAAAGAGTCAGGTCGGACTGAAAACCGACTTGTGCCCACCCCTATTTCCGTCCCTTTAACATTTATCACATCATATAAAAAAGAAAAAAGAAAAAAAGGAATGATATCCCTAGATAAGACTAATAGATAAATCGTACTAACCAGCTGTCACTATTGATTTCTCCACTTGGGCCAACTTCGTGCTCATCCCTGCTGCTCTTAGTGGTACTGCTTGTATCACCACGATACTGCCTCTGCATAGTACTTTGAGCCAAACGGTACAAGCTATCCCTCATACAAATTCTGATCTTGATGTCCAACTGTAGCAAAACATAGCTTTAGCATTGGACTATGGTTCCATGTAATTCTAGGCTGAAAATTATCCATTTATAAGTCAAGAGCATATACCTTTGAGACAATATCTTGAAGCCTGTAAAGGATTTTATCCTCTACAGAATAATCAACAGCCAGAGAAACTATACTGGAGTCATTTTGTTCCAAATGAGGCTTTGAATCCTGGGAAGGAATCGTGCTTATATCTTCAACATCAAGATCGGATTTTTCAAAATTCTGAATTTGAGTTTCGGAGTGACTGCTACTGGTGACTTGATTTCCAAATTGTTGCTGTTGTTTTTGAATGGCGAACATTGCCTGCATTTGTTGCCTTCTTCTAAGTTTTTCAATTTTCTCCTGAGGAGTCATGATCAGACTGTTCGCAGGGCATTCCACTGGTTTGGTGTCATAACCAGAGAGTAAAGATTGACGTTGAAATTCCCCTGGATGGATATGAGATAGCACAGGTATGGAGGGATATGGATTTTGGAGAGTTCCATATGCAGGATGTTGGAGAAAAGCATTGGACATGTGCTGATATTGCATCGATGGAGGTCCTTGAAGGTGACTGTGTTGAGTGAGACTTGATGGAGGAGATTTTATTGATGGTGAAGCCAAATTTATCTCAAATTGATTAGGTGGATGAGTTGAAGAAGACCAATTACCACATAAATCTTGCACTGTTCTTGCTTCACCACCCTCTATCTTTCTCCGGACTTTTAGCAGTTTTTTCTGCCTATGAGCCTGTAATAAAAGAAAATTAGAATAAAACATAAATATTTTTTAACTTAAAAATAAGATGAAATATTCCTTGACAATGGGAATCAAGTAAAAAAAAATCCTATAACTACAACAGATGTGCCGTGTTTTTTTTTTTTGCAGTGTCAACAGAGGCCCCTTGAAAGCATCTAGAAATACGAAATGAAGTTTAGGTAATAGGAACCATAAAAAAAACAGCACAGCAATATATAATTAATAGAGATCTATTTTCCCTGTCCATGTTTAAATTTAATATTGGTCACCGGTTATTTAATATAAAAATTACTCTATTTGTCTTTCTCAAATGCTTTTTGAGCAAAGTTACCATCACACTTTCGATAGTTCCAAAGATGTTTTGAGTATCCCAGTTCCGAGTCACAGAAGACAGGAAAAACATTAAACCAAACCGATAAGTTTGAGAGAGGTAAATATAGAAATGGATCTCTTCCAACTGAAAATAGAAACAGTATTCTTTAAACTAAAAAGGAAACTCCACTCCATAGGTTTGGATCACTCAAAGTAACGTCAATTCAATACTGTAAATTAGTGAGACCAAATAGAGAAATGGACCATTGGAGATGTCGTCCCTTTTGATAGCCTGAATTCGTAATAAGGTGTCTTTTAATTTATCAGTAGTTTCAACATGCCTAGATATCTGGACCACTGAACATGATGAATAGAACAATTAGAAAGTATTAAAGTACTATTTCTCTCTGTCGCATCTTTCTCCCACTATTCACAGTTTCTTTTCTCTACATGCTCTGACTGGTCTCTAATCTCCTTAACTCCTTCAATTTTCTTTCCTCTTTCTTTCAACTCTCTATCCTACATCGCACACATTGGAATTTTGAGTAAAGCCCGCGTCATATTTTAAAATGAAGACACATTTTACCACCAAAATAATCAATAGTTTTTCCAAGTACATTCCACAAATCAAAATGGAATTTTAAGAATGCAGCTAAGATTAAATGACGTACTTTATCTGAGATCTTATTGCTGTTCAGAACATTTTCAGCGGCCAAATGAGAAGTTGCTCCAAGAGCTTTGCCCCCTATTTTTAAATCAGTCTGCACAAGCCCAATCATTATAAAGCTTACTCCTTACTAAAAACAAATCAAGTCAGAGGTATGACACTATAGAGCCACATCATATATTGACTTGAAATACCTGTTCTGTCGTTCCATGGTCACTCTTGTCTCTAGTAAATTCCGATTTCTCCACAATTTCATTTGCCCTCTGCAAATCTTGGGGTCCTTTCCCACAGCCAAGTTTATATGATTGGTTTTGTTGTAAATATTTAGTTTTAACATCTGCACAATCGGGTACATTCCTTTCGGACCCAAAACTAGGGAAGGATTTTTCTTGGCAGTCAGTAACACTTATATCTTTGGAAGAAGACCATAGTTCATCAGAATCACCTAGACTTATATTGCCAAATAACTGATCATCGTTGCTGCAAAAGTGTGACTTGTAAGAATATGAAGTTAGATCAATAATTATTGGTCATAATATTGAATAAAAATGGTAATCAAGGAACTTCATCAAAAGACTTTAGGAGTTTTCTTCTAGATAACTCGCCACATCATCTAAAAAGAATTTAGCTACAATAAAAAAAACCACACTTTTGACTCAAAACAAAGAATGATAGCTAAATGAACATTATGGAAAGGGTCGAAGACACTTCCTTAATCAAATGAAATCACCATGTTATCTACAAACATTTATCTGGCATCAGGTACACTTTTGACACAATAAGTGTGGGATATAACAAAAAACATCAGTTTTCAAAGAAGGTTTAATTTGAGTCTTCTTTCTCATGCAATAACAATGCTGATAACTGATAAAACATCACACTATTGCGATCTTGGTAACTTTTGAAACAACATATCTAGTATGCTTAAGATGTGCCAAGGACAGTAATTCATTTTTCTAATCCTCGATCCAATGGACATCTATCACCACTTAGTCATACTTCCTTTTTCATTACAGAATGACCAAATGCTATGCGTCAAGCATTTTTATGAAGATTATTTAATGAAGTGCCCAAGGAATTACCTGAAAATTCTATCAAGGTCATCAAAAGTTCCAATGTTGTCCCAACCATAATCAACAAATCCAACCTGTTCTTTACTTTCCTGGGTGCTGCTATACATGTCAGCATCCTTTTCAAACTGAACTCCTTGAGCTGTTAGAACAGATAATATATTTAGTATAAAATAAATTTGTTGACATTGATTATGGATATCTTTTTTTTTTGCATATACAACATCTTATCTGCAAAATACTTGTGATCCCAGAAGCTAATATAGTTACCTCTTGAAGAATCAAATTTGCTAATTTCAGTTAGCTTGTTTGAAACTTCAGTGCTCATATAGTTTCGATCAGTTCTGGTAGCTTTCGATGAAGATAAATCATCCCAGGATTCTGTAGCAAATGAAGAGCCAGAAAATCCTTCTCTAGCTTCAAGATTATATGTGTCATCGAGCTTTCTTCTGGTCCCAGATGTCTTTTGTTCAGAAGCTTCTTGATTTCGTTCCCTCTTGTCACAGTAATCCTCACTTGCCTCATGGTGAGGCACAATATGGTCACCAGTCTCCCCAGGTCCACCCCATATTATATTAGCAAGCTGATAACAAAAAGAATCGAAGTCAATAACATGCTTTCCAAAAACTGCATGATCTCAACGTAAAAAAAAATCATTTAAAAGATAATTAAGAAATATAAGAACATAAGTTCAAATAAAATTTCGTAAAAAAGGCAACTATCTTAGAATCAGAAAAGCATTTGTACATGACGTGCAAAAGAGATAAATTAAATCACTAGGGGTATGGTTTAATGTTGAAAAATCTACAATAGAGTTATCTTCCTTTCCCTCTGTCTCCCCTTCCCTATTCACTTTCTCTCCTTTAACATAAATTAAAAATATCAGAAAAATCTCCAACAAGTAGTACGATTAAGAGTCTCACGAGCCTGAACTATAAGTGTCTTTAGAGAGTATGATAGAGGAGGTGAAAATTGAAATCTATTTTCTCATCTTCAGCTTAAAAAAATATCTAAAATCTACATCTCAGGTCATTTAGATTTTAATAAAAAAAATGTTAAAAGAATTACTCTGTTTACTCCAAAGTCAACCAGTCAAAATCAAAGCTCCAACTATGGCATTTCAGAGGATCTTTGACTACTCTCCAAAAAGAGTTGAGTTGTGTGGAATCCAATCATCACTCTATCATGGAGACGCACGCAAATCATTTGCGCATTTAATAGCTACAAAGTGAAATCTAACCCTAATTTGAGGGTATACTATCATAAAACTCGTGTCATCTTGTATTTTCCTTTTTTCATTTGTTTAAGGATTATTCTTATGAAGTAGGGTTTGACTGTAGAAGCATTAACTTTAGGAATAAAGTCATTTACCAATTACTTTAGATAATTTCCAGCGAAGAAATTGGTGATAATCAGACTCTTTATAGCTTTAAGGGGCTATGGTACGCCCAAAAAAACCCTCTTCTTGAGAATCCATCTAAGGGAAAATTTGCACCCCTCAACCATGGTAGGAACTTTAGGAGGCATCTTCGAAATTTCTATTTAACGGCAAATCTTCAATATGAAATGCCCATCCTTGACAGGCTATCAACAGCTCGAACTGCTAAGCATAAATCATTGACGATCATCTAATCCTCAGAAACATTACCCACCATGCTATCACAACCCATTCAAAGTCTATCACATGAGATGCTTCTTCAATAACTTCACTAAAATTGCTTAATTCGTTTTGATAGAGAGTGATAACTCCTCTTTTATACCCAAAATGAAAATTGGACCTCAGAAATGGCAGATCTCCCTCTCTATGAGATGAGATCAATAGTTGTTCCAAAGGTAGATAAACCAGGTAATAGATTACAAAGTTATCAACTGTTTTTTCGTGATTTCTTTTCCTTCAAAGCTAAAGTTCATTGTCCACATGAAATAATCCTATTAACTATCTTTGTATATTCCAAAACAACAACGAACCAAATGTCCAGTGATAAACACTTAACCACTTCGTTGGACTCGTTCCATTTATCTTTGAAAGTAGACAACTATATTAAACTTCTGATGATTGACCAACAATGGAGACTAACCTCACATTTTTGTTGTTCATCATCATTAGTTATAAAAAAATACTAACTATTTGAGCCATTAATCAATAGATACAAAAAAAAAAATTAAAACAGTAATAAGAACAGGAGACGTAGTTTTACTTCAGCAAAGATTTTGAGTAATACTAGAAATCTAACTAAGTTCATCCGCTCCAACGTAAGGTCATAAAAAAGGTGGAAAAGGAAACATGAAGTGCCAGTTACCTCTTCGTCGTTCCAATCAAACATAGCGGTAACACGGGTAAGAATTATGCACGCAGAGACTCAATTCACATAGTTGGTCAGTGAATAGCTCAAACATCGCCGAATCGTGAGAAATTTGGGCCGAGTAAAACAAGATTCCGAGATCAGCGAGAAAAAAAATCAAGCTTCCAATCCGAACACCATCGACGGAGAGAGAGAGCGAGAATCACCCGACGCATCCGAGTAGCCAAGCCGATTACCGACTTGTGCTGTGAGAGAGAGAGACGAGGAAGGAGAGGGGGGGACCGTGTAGGGTCCACAGAAGATGACGTCACTCGAGTCCTTCCCATTGGGGGACTAGGCGACACGTGTAAACGAACGTATCTGAAGATGTGGCTAGGAGGGGAGGTGATCAAATGCTCGATCGCGACCGGAAGAAAGTGAATTTAGTGTTCATTTGGGTTTCATTTGAGTTGCATTTGGGATATGAATTGAGGGCTTGCGGATCATTATCGTGGACTTGGAGGAGATCCATTTGGAGGTCATTATGGGGCCGAGTTCGATTCAATTCTGTAAATATAGTCAACTTCAGCCATAGTAAGTTTGCTTATCATATAGCAAACTCATGATCTGTATTTCTCCATTTTATTATCGCTCTTTCGTTAATCAGCAGCCTCAAGCAATTAGCATGCCAAAATGAGACATAGTTGGCCTTTTCTTCGGCCGAGATCATCGTTTTCTATTGCATCCTAAACCAAACAAAACATATACAAATAATTGTCTTACACGCCGTTACTCAAAGCAAATCGCTCGAGTGGACAGCCAAGATACTGATGCGAATATAATTCTTCTGCTTCAATTTGAAGCTGCAAGAATCAAAACAACTCAACTTCAGGAAATTACCACAGAAATCAGAAGAGAAAAGATAGTCTGTCATTCATCAAATATTCATGTCGTCCAATATGTAAAATCACTCTTATATTATACTATTTGCTGCTCTTCTGCTCACGCTTTGTTGTTCTCCAGGATACAACCACCTCCCGCTCCACTATGCTGCAAACCGTTAAGGATTTCTCTTTCTCATGTAGAATTTACCAAAACGCCATTGCTCAGTGACGTTTGTGTCATCAGATACCTCTACAGAATAACTGTGGAACAAAGGGAGGAATCAGATCTTGCAATATTCGATGAACAATAGTGTTAAAACGAGCAACGAAATCGTAGAAATGGACGCAACAGGCTTTGATTTGAGAAGAGACGGCTCGTGCAAGATGAGTAGGGACGCTCCTCGGATGCGTAAGATATTATTCGATCTTGTCAAGCAGAGAACCCGATATCAAGCTCAAAAAGAATACATTTAGCCATATTGCTAGCTTTTATCTCTTGCTTGCTCTTGGAAACTAAGCTCGCTAATTTAGCCATTATGGACATTGCCAAAGGAACGATGTATATAAAGACATTAAGAATCACACTAGGAAGATACCATGTTATGACAGAGCTTAATCCTGGTCTGCAGTGCATCATTATTCTAGATCAAGTAGAAAAAAGGAAGGATCAAATTAAAAAGGTAAATAGCAATTTTGAAGTTAAACCCTAACAACTGTGCCCGTTCATTCTCACAACAAAAAAGAGAGAAAAAGAACTATCAAAATTAGCCTAATCTTAATAGTTGTGGAAGCCAACGGACCAGGTAAATTAAATCAATTGAAATAATTAATAATTATTTATATTTTTATTAATTAAATATTTTTAAATTGATCTCATCACACAATATCATGTCATAAAATATGAAAATAAAGTAATTATATAATACATAGCAGAAAAAAACCCGAGTTTCGGATAAATAGTCTATTTGGACCTGATTTTAAAAAAATAAAATTTGAGCTCATCGGACGTCGGATATGAACGATCCAACCCTCCATCGGACGTCCGTATCGGACGCAACATGCGTTCGAACCCCTGGATTTTTTTTTTTTGAATTTTTTTAATTTTAATTAACTTTGGCTAAGAAAAATGTATCATAATGATTTAAAATTTTTACCACACATTTAAAACAAAAAAATACACTAATCTAAAATTTTTAAAAAAATTTAGATCATTGTACAGTTTACTATAATATTTTTTTGTATTAAAAAATTATACAATACTGTTGCAAATTCTTGAAACTTTTGTCACACATTTACAACAATGTTAGACAATATTTTATAAAATTTCGTGAATTTTCAAGAATTGTACAATTTACTATAATTCTTTTAATACATAACCAAACAATTTTTTTTCAAAATTACATACGTCAATAAAAAAACACAAAACTTTGTGAAGTATCGAATTACAGTGCTGTAAATGTCTGATAAAAGTTTCAAGAATTTTTATTGGCGTATGTAATTTTAACAAAATTTGTTTGTTTATGTATTAAAAACTTATAGTTAATCGTACAATTGTTTCAAATTCACGAAATTTTGTAGAGTATTATCTTACGATGATTTAAATGTGTTAAAAAAGTTTCGTAAATTTTTATTGACGTATGTAATTGACATAATTTGTTTGTTTATGTATTAAAAGTATTATAGTAAATTATAATTTTTGAAAATTCACGAAATTTTGTAGAATATTGTTTAACAGTACTGTAAATGTGTGAGAAAGGTTTTAAGAATTTTTATTGACTTACCTAATTTTAACAAAATTGTTACCTACAATGGTCAAAAAAATTGAAAAATTTGTAGATTAGTGTTTTCTATTGTTGTAAATGTATGGTAAAAATTTTAAGTTATTCTGATAAAATTTACTTAGTCAAATCAATTAAAAAAAAATGGGAGTCTGGAGCATGTTGTCTCCGATATGGACGTCTGATGGAGGGTCAGATCGTCTCTATCAGACGTCCGAGGAGCCTAAATTTTATTTTTTAAAACTCAGGCTCGAATCGACGTATTTATCCAAAATTTGGATTTTTTTTTTGTTTTTACTCTAAATTTTTATTTTATTATATAAATGAAAAGAACCCAACAAAGGATAAACTAGTAATTTTGAAATTGAAAAAGAAACCATAATTTCCATGCCTAACTCCCAAGCAAAACTTGGTAACCTAGATGCTTTTAGGAATAGGATTGCCTGCCTATCAAACTCAATTCAATCCATATTTGCCAGTTAAGTCTAGATTAGGAAACCGGACCGGTTTTGGTTATGCATGGTTCTCAATTTTCTTAGTTTTAATTTGATTCTTTTTAGTTCTACATTTCAAAATTTCAACAAACAAATTTTAAAAAATTTATGTTCATGGCTTACTTGGTCCGGTTTGTTTGGTTTTTGAAAGAATGAACTGGAAAATGAACAAAAAACCATTCTATTACCCAATAAAACCAAACCAAACCAACAAAATCGGTCTTTATTACCATCAATTGGCGTCTTTACTATGAATTTTGTCACGGAACTTTCATGTTTAATATTATTTTTGGCTCAGGAAATTGGTCAACCTTCTGGGTAGGAGTGCCGGAGCAAAATAGTGGACTTCTCTATAAAGACGCCATTTTTGGTTTGTTTTCAAGCAACGATTTTCCCCTCAAATTGATCCTTCGTACCCTCCATTTTTCTTCAAGTTTCTTCGCTTCTTGAATCGCGCTCGGTTCTTCCTATCCCAGATTTTGCATAAAACTGGAGCAGTTTCGTGGAAGTCAGGTATTGCCCGGTCTTTCTGTATCAACCTCTCTTTTCGAATGATATTCTCCAAATTGGGTTTTATTTTATTTATTTATTCCAGTATTATGCGGTACGCTGTCTACGCGGAAATCGATTCGGGTTTGATTCAGTTTTTGTTTCTGTAATCATCTGCATTGTGTGCTGTTTTATTAAGGTCTTCTCTCTATGACATTTCTGGGTTCTCTTTCTTGCCCTTGTTTTTCGTTGGATTTAACGTATCAGTCTTGATCCTTCCCTGGTTTGATCTCTTCGAGGGTTTAGATTCAGAGTTTTATAACCTGGGATATTACAGTTTTTACTTTTTATGTTTACATTTTCTCCTTCTCTTGGTCTCTGAATCTTGGTTCCTTCTCATTTCTGTGCATTGAGGATGCCCCATATTCACGTTGGCATTGCTTCCAATGCTTAAATTTCTGTGGGTAGCTCCTGAATTTCTTTTTCTTCAAATTTCGGATATTTGCTTCTTAATTCTGCTCTGAAATTGTTGAACTGGAGGAAATGAATGACCGATGCTATTGTTCATTTAGAAAACTTATAATTCAATTTCGATGTATTTTGACGTTTTTTCTTATATTACGAAAGCTATTGACATTGAACTTTGCTGCAGGGATCATCAAGAACACTGTTCCCTTCGAATTTGTGATGCCCTTTTGAAATTCTTGAAGGGGGGAAGTCTCAGAAATATAATGTGTGATATTCTTACGAATTTTCAAACAATTCTGATTTTGAATTGAATTCCTTACCAATGATCGGAAAGAGGAACAATGGGGGCCCTTCCCCATTCCTTCTTGTTCTTTTGGCTGTGGGATTTTTCTTGGCAACTTATAATCTGGTGACAACCATATTCCACTCTCGATCGGTAGGTAAATCGACGAGTGATGGTTCTTTAAGAAAATTATTGACGGACCCCATCATCGAGATGCCTCAAAATCGTAAGGAAGATAAAAAATCAAAGTTGCCTTTTCATGTTGCTTTGACGGCTACTGATGCCCCCTACAGCAAATGGCAGTGTCGGATTATGTACTATTGGTACAAGAAGCAGAAAGATGCTCCTGGATCGGAGATGGGAGGCTTTACTCGTATTTTACATTCAGGTAGTCCAGATAACTTGATGGACGAAATTCCTACTATGGTGGTCGATCCTCTTCCTGCCGGTTTGGATCGGGTGAGATTCTCTTAATTAGTTGTTGCTTGTTTTTGTATCTTATAGTTTCCCTTTAGTGATCGAATGCTGGAAGATAGAACATTTTTGGGGTGTGACCCTTTGGTTCGGGTCAGAATTTGAAAAAAAAAAAAAATAGATCTGACCAGATGCACAGGATTTTATAAATTAGATCCAAACTAAAACTAACTGAATAATCGATCTGACCCAAATTTTCAGGTTGGTTTCAATTTAGGTTCACATTCGGTTATTAAAATTCAAACTCGCCAGTTGTCGACCTAAAATTTAATAATTTATTTTGCAAATTTTGAATTTGATCAGTTAACCGACTCGACTCGATGACTTAGTTCTTGTAAATTGGATTTAAACTCAATTCAATTGTATATTCGATTCGAATCAAATCCGACTCAAATTTTTGTGTTGGTTTCAGTTTGGGTTCGCATTAATTTTTTTAAAAAAATAAAAGCCGATCTGAGCCGACCCAAATAGTCAGTTTGGGTCGGTTCCGATCTGATTGCCACCCCTGGTGCTTTTCGACCGAATTACCATCTGCAGGGATTAAAAAGTGCATTGTAGTATGAAAGCTAAGAAACTCTCCATGCTTTTGTTGATGAACATTCTAGAGTTTGATTTTGTCGCATATTTTTATTTCGTTTGCATTTCTTGTGTTGGAGTAATTACTATCTTCTTATTTAATTTTTTTTACACGATGACGAATGCAATATTCAGGGCTACATTGTCTTAAATCGACCATGGGCGTTTGTGCAGTGGCTGGAAAAGGCTAAGATCGAGGAAGAGTAAGATTTCGAAATGAAATTGTGTAGTTTCTTGCTTTTTATCTTCCATGAATATTCATATTAAAGCCTCGATTTTGCAGATACATATTGATGGCAGAGCCCGATCATGTCTTCGTCAATCCTCTCCCAAATTTGTCTCATGGAGGAAACCCAGCTGCCTTTCCATTTTTCTACATTACGCCCGATAAGCAGGAAAAGATTGTGAGGAAATATTATCCAGAGGAATATGGTCCGGTGACCAATGTTGATCCAATTGGAAATTCCCCTGTCATCATTAGAAAGGTAACCTTTTTCTCCTTTTTTTTAGACAAACTTTCAATGTCCATTGAATTATAAAATGAGATCGATAAATAACAACCGTTCGAATGAAATTTTGCATCATCAAAAAATGGTAAAATCTGAAATGAGGGTGGAAATCAGTCTGGTTCAAACTGAGAAACCAAACTGAAACAAGTAGTCGGTGCGATTCAGTTTCATTTGAGCAAAAAACCAAAAATTGCACCGAACTCAATAAAACTTCAGTTTTCGAGCAAAAAATAACTGAAAAAACCAACTCGCACTGAAGTTAACATTAAAAAATTAAATACTTAAGAGTCGAAAATTGTAAAACACTAAAATTAAACCTAAAAAATAAAAATTCATAATTGAATACTTAAAAGCCTAAATCTATTAAATGATATAAAACTAAAAAAATTCAGAAATATAAATAAAAAATTGAATCATCACTACACGTGACACGTGAGTAAAACAACAAAACCGAAAATAAACTTAAAAAACTTCTTTTCACATTATTTCTTTGGTAAATACCCTCAATAGTGAATAAAATTCAAGAAAAATCGATCTCGAACCGGTCAAAATTTTGAACAATGACTGACCCAAAACTGAAAAACCGATATTGCACCGAAAGGAAAACTAAATTCCTCGTCCGGCCGGTTTTCTAAATGTAACACCAAACCAACTTCGGTCCAACTTCACACCAGACCGAACCGGACCGGTTCCATCCATAATCTGAAATCACTCAGAAGTGGCAGCTGCTAAATTGAATTCAATCTCTTGTTTTTTTTTATCTGGCTGCTATTGTTAATTGCATTGTTGAGTTTAAATGGTCTTTAACTGTTTGGACTTTTACAGGATTTGCTCGAAAAGATTGCTCCCACTTGGGTAAATGTATCCTTGAAAATGAAAGAGGATCCTGAGACAGATAAAGAGTTTGGATGGGTGCTTGAAATGTAAGTTTCTACGCTTGTAGTGTTTTTTTTTTCTTTGTTTATACAGCATTCGATCCCCTATGATCACATCTTTTGTGATATTATCGACAATATTCTTCAAGAAACCAGAAATTATTGGACAGTAAATGCTTTTTTAATGTTTTTAACAAAAGAAACATTTTCGACGATGTTTATCGAAAAAAAACAGCTTTATGCTCTTGAAATACATCTTGATCTGAACAAATGGTTCTCTTTGTTTAATAAAGGTATGCATATGCTGTTGCTTCAGCCCTGCATGGTGTTCAACATATTCTTAGGAAAGATTTCATGCTTCAGGTTCAATTTTCGACTCACCCTTTTGCCGATTTCTCCGTAATTATGTTTCGGATTGTGTTTTAGAATTCGTTATATTCTTCGCATTTCAGCCTCCTTGGGATTTGGAAATTGGAAATAAGTTTATTATTCATTACACATATGGATGTGACTACAACATGAAGGTAGAACTTAGCTCTCTTCATTTTCTTCCTCAATTCTCTATTTCAGATTCGATTTCTTTGGGTTGCATCAATTTTTTGCTCTGATTTTGCCACTCCTTTTTCTACTTAGTTGAAGAGATGCCAATGATTTTAGTGATAATTGGTTTTTTATACGAATTTCGGATATGAACAGGGGGAACTAACATATGGTAAGATCGGGGAGTGGAGATTCGACAAACGATCGCATCTACGCGGACCTCCGCCCAGGAATATTTCCATGCCCCCTCCTGGGGTTCCCGAAAGTGTGGTACGTTTATGAAAACATCATCGTTAGCAATCGTCAAACAAATTTACTTTCTAAATCTAGTTGGGTTTAAAGGGGTTTGATAGGATCCAAAGCAATCCTTTTGATTCTTCAATATGAAAACGTAACAAAACGTATAAAGACTATAGAGTATTCGAAAACTCTCTATCCCCACTCACTACACTTTCACTCTTTATATCTCAGTTTTATTTTTATTTCCTCTCTACTTTATTTAATATGCTACTAGTAGTTATTAGTTAACTCCCTTAACTATCATTAACTTTTATTAATTACATTTAATTTTTATTAAGTCCTTTAAATTTCTACCAACTATTTATCGCAAATTTCAATAAAGTCCTCACATGTTTTGGCTGAATACTTAGATTTTTTTCTATGATAGAACCGTAAAAAGTATTTGGACATCATAGAATCCCATAAGATCTCTCTCACTCTCTCTCTCTCTCTATCCCTGTATTACATGGATGGAATGAGGTTTTGAGATGGTGCTTTGCATGGTGTGAACAGGTGACGCTGGTGAAGATGGTGAATGAGGCTACAGCCAATATACCCAACTGGGATACATTATAGAGCAAAAAATGATGAAAAGATAAGGTTTATTAGATGTGGACTTGTTTTTTGGCACCATCTTTGTCTTGCTTATGTTTTTTGATCTTTTAATGTACCAGAGACCAAAAACTTCATTGCTGTTTACATGTTACCAAATAGAAGAACAATACATCTCTCTCTCCTACCCCTCTCTCTCTCTCTCTAGTTTCTGCATATCAGGTAGCACTTCAAAATTCAAACAAAAGATCGAAACCCATCTGCAGTCTTCGTTTGTCGTCATTCCCTCGCCGTGGCACCTTTGTCGGCAGGGGAGAGAGAGAGAGAGAGAGTCAACGTACGGAACAGTGCTGAACTGAAGTCATGAGCAACTCTTGGATCGTGCTTCAGTTTTTGAAAATCATTTGAAGATTTTGCTAGATGGGTATTGAAAAGAAGAGAAGGATAAAAGAGGGGACGCCCTGTCGGTGGCCTCCATTACTCGAACACAGTGAAAAAGGAATCTGCTTTTACTCATTCACTTTCTCTGAACAATCTTCTCTGGATTTTGAAAATCTGACTCTCTTTTTACTAAATAATTGATCGCCATTGTCTCATGGGACCCTCCCTACAGCCAGCAGGACCCTCTCCGTCCAATTAAATCTGTTCAGTGTTCAAGCTCAACTACAGAGCTGAAGAAGATGATGTCGGTCGGTTTAGCTTAAAATCGAACCGGAAGTGCATGAAAGTATCATTCGGTACTCGGTTTATTTCTAAAAAGCCGGAAAACTGAACCGAATGAACCAAAATAATCATTTTAAAAAATAACCTAAAAATTATTTTATGTCTATAGAATAAAATTATATTTATTTATTGATTATATATTGAGAATAAAATTATATGCACTGAAAAATCCATACCCGAACTGCCCAAAATAAAAAAACCGAAGCCCAATCCAAGAGGGAAGAGAAATAAAAACCGATGAAACCCAAAATTGAACTTGCGCCGAACCAAAAAATCGAGGTTATTAATGGTTCGGGTTTTATTGAACCAAACCGGCAAGAGAGTGTCCATGAAATGGATGACACTCTGTTTCCAAGCCAACGAGAATCATAACTAGTGTATTTAAACAAGTAGAAGAATTTTCATTTTCTCAGCCATGGAAGCCATCTCTTCTCTCCTCCTCCTCCTCGTCCTCCTCTCCCCCACTCCCTCCCGGCAATGCGCCACCGCAGACAGCGGAGCCACCCTCCGAGTGGTCCACTCCCACTCCCTCTGCTCTCCCCTCCGACCCATGAACCCCCTTTCATGGCGGAAGAGAGTCCTCCAAATGCAGGCCACTGACGAAGCCCGGATGAAATACTTGTCGTCCAACGTCGCCGCCAAGAAATCGGTGGTTCCGATCGCCTCTGGACGGCAGATTATCCAGAGCCCGACGTATGTGGTGAGGGCAAAGATCGGGACGCCGGCGCAGACCATGTTGCTGGCTTTAGACACGAGCAACGACGCCGCTTGGCTGCCGTGCTCCGGCTGCGTTGGCTGCGCCGCTTCTACTCCGTTTACTCCGGCCTCGTCGTCTTCCTTCACGCCATTAGCTTGCCAAGCTTTTCAATGCAAGCAGGTAAAATTATAACAATTTTCAAATTTTTTTTTCTGAACTTTACTTAATTTACGATGATGACGACGGAGTTTGCGGCGGAACTGTTTGAGAGTTGACCGGAATGACCCGTCGTCTCCTCCATTTTCGATAGATTCCGACAGGGAACCAGGCCGATCATTCTTTCTTGAGTTTTCTCCGTCACCCACTCACCGGCAACTGAACTTCACGGACTGAAACTGAAATTTCACTATCTCTCCCCTCTGCCACCATAGCTTCACCGGCGCGTGAAATTTCGCAGGTACCCAACCCGACTTGCACCGGCGCCGCCTGTGGTTTCAACTTGACCTACGGCATCTCAGCCCTCTCCGTTGACTTAGTTCAAGACACCGTAACTCTAGCCACCGACGAGATCTCCGGCTACACCTTCGGCTGCGTCCGCTCCGCCACCGGCAGGTCGGCGCCCCCACACGGGTTATTGGGGCTCGGCCGAGGTCCATTGTCGCTATTGTCGCAGACCCAGGATTTGTACCGGTCCACATTCTCATATTGCTTGCCTAATTTCAAGTCCGTGAGCTTTTCCGGGTCTTTGAGACTTGGACCCGTTGGACAGCCGAAGAAGATAAAGTTTACGCCATTGTTGAAGAACCCTAGAAGATCATCTCTTTACTATGTTCATCTGAAGGGAATTAGAGTTGGCCGGAAAGTCGTGGACATCCCACCTAGCGCTCTGGCTTTTGATCCCGTCACCGGCGCCGGAACAATAATTGATTCAGGTATTATATACAGAGGTCTTAACATATTCTCTTCTAAAATAGGTTAACAACTTAAACTTACCATTAATCTTGCATATAATTCAATCCATTTTACTGACTTTTTAGTAGAGGTGGACATGATTCAGTCCAATTCAAAGGTAAATTAAAACATGAATTGTGAAATACAGTATAATTTCGGTGTGTCGTGATTTAGTTTTGATATTATACATAAAGTTGGAACTTGTTTTGAGTTTATACCAGGTAATGAGTTTTGTGTCGGGTTTATCCATTTTTGTGTCTGGTTTTATCCAATTTCATATCGTAGCTCTTTGACCTACAGTATAATTTTATTTAGGAACTGTCTTTACGAGGCTAGTGGCACCGGCGTACACGGCAGTGAGGGACGAGTTTCGCAAACGGGTCGGGGCCAACCAAACAGTGTCGAGCCTTGGCGGGTTCGACACTTGCTACAGCGGACCAATTATTGCGCCGACGATAACCTTCATGTTTCCCGGCAAGAACATGACCCTACCGCCGGATAACATCCTCATCCACAGTTCGGCCGGAACAACCAGTTGCTTGGCCATGGCGTCGGCGCCGGAAAACGTCAACTCCGTCGTCAATGTCATTGCCAGCATGCAGCAACAGAACCACCGCGTCTTCTTCGATGTCCCCAACTCGCGTCTCGGCATCTCCCGAGAACGCTGCACTTGAAAAAACACGATCTTTCTACTGCCCTTTTCTTTAATGGTGACTGTCGGATAACTATGGTTTGTTTTTCAGCGTCGTTTGTAGTTTTGAGAGCGTGTGACGTCCGATGTACACGTGGCAGTTGTAAAAGAAGTGTCATTAAGAATAATATTATAATATTCTCTAGTGCTAATCTTTAAAATTAAGGGCGAA